>CAJQZP010001397.1:0-139881 GCA_907164705.1 Parnassius apollo
CTCAAATAAATTAGGTAATAAGTAGGTGCAAATGTCTTGTCTTCGTTGTTAAAAAAGTGCAAATAGTGTGATTAATTTAAAAAAAATAAGAAGAGTTTTATGTAGTTCAATGATTTCTTATATTAACTCGTTCACAAAGAATTAAATAAAACAAATTTTTACTAATTTTATTACTTTCATGTATATTTGAGCGCCTTTCAAAATATTTTATTTAAACTTAATTTTCGCAACTGTGCTATTATTATATTTCGCATTTACGTATTTTAGACATTTCTTGCACGGTATACTTACTTTTTTGTATTTGACGACATTCTGTCTGTAACGTTACGTAGCTTTTTGTAAATAATTTTTGTTATAAAAACTAAAAACTCCATTTTTTGCCTAAACAAGAACAAACTAATTTCAAAAAGTAAAAGCTGTGCTGTCATCACTGCTAACATTCAATTAACTCGAACTAAGCTATGAATTCTTGTACTGGTGGTCCTCGACAGAACTTAGACGACGATTATAAAATTTCGAGATTTGAATCCGCCAACTTCAAACTTCGAATTTCGCGGTCCGTATTTTTAACCATTAGGTTCTGTTGCGTTTGAAAAATTCGTAAATAACGTGTAAACATCTGAAAACCGAAGTATTTCCAGATGTTCGGAACAAGTTGCTCACGAAAACATACAATATTTGAGTCAATCGGAACTGGCCACTTGCAGAATATCTTACAAAATTATTTCTTACGTGCTACAGCCAGCCACGTTGCAGCCATTATCGCATGAATGGGGCGGCTCGACCGGGGAAAGACCACGCTCTCATAGAATACCAGCGTAAAATAGCAGATGATGCTGTTGTGTTTCGTATGGTGAGTGTAGGGAACCGGGGTCCCGTTTTACTGGAATCGAGGCATTTCATCTAAGTCTTTAAGGGTGACAATACATCTGCATTTTGATTCTTAATCGAGGTTAAATGTAGATGTATATGTGCCACAGGATTCACTTAACACCAGGTGGTCGGAGTGCTCGTTTGCTATCCTAATCGCATATAAAAATATTTTTATACTTTACCATTTCTGTCACCAGGGCGGCACCACGCGACGTTATCATGGTGGGGAAGTTAATTTGATAGAAAAGTGTAAAGGTTAATAGTTCTTTCTGAAATATTAGCTGTATCTCATAATAATAATAACAAAATATTTACTTGTCACTGAAATATCATCATCATTCTCTAAACCATTTCCCATTATCTGGGGTCGGCGCAGTAAATCTTCTTGTTCCATTCCTCTCTATCAGCCGTCATTTCCATACTTACTCCTTTCATTCTCATATCACTCTTCACACAATCGATCCATCTTTTATTCGGCCTTCCTCTGCCCGTGTGTCCCTCCACATTCATATTCAACACTCGTTTTGTGACATGACTTTCATCCCTCCGCATCACATGCCCAAACCATGCCAATCTGCTTCCTCTCACCTTTTCTACCACTGGCGCTACTTTCAGGCTTCCTCTTATATACTCATTCCTTATCTTATCCATCCTTGTCACACCACACATCCATCGTAACATTCTCATTTCATTCGCATGCAGTCTATTTTCATCCTTGTTCTTGACGGCCCAGCATTCACTTCCATACATGACGACAGGTCGGATGTCTTGTCACTGAAATATAAAGGTACAATATTAAAAAAAGCAATAATAAAAAAATTTAATCTAAAAAAATTAAGATATCATACAGTCCCACTGCCCATGGTATCATGCCAAGAAAACTGACTGCGTTTCCACGCTGAATGTGTAGAGATAGATACTTAGCCTGTGAGCGAGAAAAGAACCAGCCCTCCTTTCACCAGCAGCAACGAACAGTAACGGATACAGTTTCTTTAGGAACTTCACCGCACGTGGAGCCCACGGTTACTCTCTATAGAAAATGGCACAAATATGTAGTCATCTCCTCAGAGGCTCATATTTGCGATACTTATTTAGTTCAGCTGCCTCTGATGCCGCTCTGGCTTTAAACGAGGTAACCCTGAGATGGGAGGCTGCCAAAGTGTCTACGCAAGTAGCGTCTCACATTAGCGCTTCACGTCTCTCCCAACTCAACTAACCATTGTCATACCATTGAGGTCTCCTGCCATCGTTTCTAAATATTCCACGAGGCTCTAAAACCGAAGGAACACTTTTAGAGACAAGATCCCTTGTGATAACATCGTTCAAAGAACCGTGCCGTGAAAACCTACCAGCACTTTTCTTACATGAAAGTCCGTAGAGTCTAAATCCGTCAACGCTGCTACCATAGAAATCCGCCATAGGGGCTTTCTATGGCGGATTTCTATAGCGATGCGCAAGCTTTCACCATCTAGCAATGTGCCGAGATAACTCGATGGTAAAGCGTGTAACCAGCGGCTAGATTCTTTAATCGAAACAGCTAGAAGGCCGGTATGTGCATGGTCACTATGAAGATGTAACAGATCTTTCTTACCAACGGAATATCCCACTGGTCTTTGGTTAACAATGGAACATTTTCGCCGGGACAGAGCGTTTGCCATGTCTGCCATACCTTTGCAGTAAAACACAGGTCTACTTACTCATACTCATACTTACATAACTCACTGCCATTATACACGGAAGCAAGGAAAGTAGGCAATGCAACACTAGAAAGACTTCTCACACCAACACCACCGATTTTTTTAGGTAAAGTAGCTTGAGTCCAAGCTGTTAGAATTTTTCTGTAGCTATTTTAAGATTATTATCAATATTCTTTAAAATATCGGAAAATTTCTTGACTGGAATCGAACGGAGTATGTAAATCAAGGTACAGAAAGTCAATGTTTTAAAATAGTAAGAGCAACGTGGGGGTTTGAGATGTACAACTTATCACAAAGGTATAAATTTAAAAACTGATCAAATTTTGTTTTTGAAACAGGTTTATAAATTATAACTATCGAAAAAGTGCACCTAGTAAATATGATTAAATTTTTAATTAAAGTGTCTCTTTTAGACAGGAGCGGATCTATATATAGGTTTTTCGGGCTGCAGCTCAGGGCCCCTTGGATATAAAGGGCCCCAGCCCCCACAGAAGACAATAGCTATCAAAGGTCATGAGTTTTAGTGAAAATAAAGATGACAGAGTTAATTTTCGAAAAAAGGCACGAAATTTATTAAAAAAAGTAGCTTAACTCGATACTATTTTTTGGAAGAAATTTCAGAGAGGATATTTGTGAAGGCATTATGTCATTTTTTTAATAGAAGTAGGGGCAAACGAGCATGCGGCTCACCTGATGTTAAGTGACTACCGCCGCCCATGATCAACCGCAACACCAGGGGAATTGCAGGTGCGTTGTCGGCCCTTTAGAAAGGAGCAAGCTCTTTTCTTGAAGGTCCCCAGGTCGTATCGGTCCGGAAAAATCGCTGGTGGTAAACATTTCCACAGAGAGGTTGTACGCGAAAGAAAACTCCTCTTGAAACGTACAGTAGTGGACGGCCAAGCATCCAGATGGTGTGGATGGTATCGGGACGTTTGCCGCGTAGTGCGTTCACGAAATTTGGCGGCTGGGATTAATACGAACAATTCCTCAGAGCACCTCTCTCATCTCTTCGCAGTGCCAGTGAATCGAACCGATCGGAAAGCACTCGGTTGTCGACAATTCGAGTCGCTGTGCGCTGGATGCGGTTAAGTGGAAGGAGCTGGTACTGGGGGAGCCCCAGCCCAGAGATGGGAACAGTATTCCATGTGCGTCCGAACCTGCGCCTTGTAAAGTTGCAGGCGGTGTGCCGGCATGAAATACTGTCCCGCTCTGCTGAGCACGCCAAGTTTTTTAGAGGCCAATTTGGCCTTCTCTTCCAAGTGAACACGAAACTGAACGTCACTAGATATGTCGACGCCGAGGATTCCGATATTGGCTGAGGCAACAAGGGGAGTGCCTTGAAACTGAGGAGATACGGCAAAGGGGTTCTTTTTAGTGGTTAACGCGCAAACTTTTATTTTCTGGGGGGTTAAACTGGTCTAGATTTAGTCGCCCCCCAATCCAAGACTCTGTTCAGCAAAGACTCGACTTCAGACACAAGTTTGTCCCGGCACTCGGAGACGTTTTCCCGAGAAATATTGGCTCGGCTGGTGCAAAGAGCATCATCAGTGCTGCCATCTGCATAGCAATAAATGTTACGGGTTTGCAACATATCATTGATATGCAGAAGAAACAGCGTTGGCGATAGCACGCAGCCTTGTGGAACAACAGCGTTAATAGGCTTGCAATCGGAGCTTGCAACGACCTTGATGCCCCGAACTGCAAGAAAGCTGGTGATCCAATCGCACAATTTCTCGGGAAGCCCATAGGAAGGGAGCTTCGAAAGAAGCGCTTTGTGCCAAACCCGATCGAAGGCCTTCGCAATGTCCAAACTAGCGGCCTATGCCTCCCCCTTGGACTTTACTGCCTCCGCCCATCTGTGAGTTAGGTAGACCAGAAGATCACCAGCTGACCAACCACGGCGAAAATCATATTGGCGGTCACTAATCAGCTGGTGATCCTCAAGGTAGCTGGCAGTTTACAATGGACCTCATTGTTTTGGAGAACAAGGAGGTGATGGCGATAGGCTGGTAGTTGGACGGGTCTGAGCGGTCGCCTTTTTTAGGGATCGGGTGGACGAAAGCCGTCTTCCATGATTTTGGGACTAAGCCTAGGGTGTAGGAGTACGGAAAAGACGCGTTAAAACCGGTGCCAACTCTGGAGCACACGTCCTCAGCACAATTGGGGGGATTCCGTCAGGCCTACTCGACTTGTGCATGTCCAGAAAGAGGAGAGCTTTGCGAACCGAGCGCTGTGTGAACTGCACTTCCAGCATGGAGCACTCACACCGCGGGATGGTCGGCGGTGTACTCCCCCGTCATCGAGGGTCGAGTTGGACGCAAAATATGAGCCTAGAAGATCGGCTTTCTCCTTTGCGGTATGGGCCAGTGAGTCGTTCTCCCTTTGCAGAGATGGAAGAGATGGCTGACAGAAATTCACCAGAATGCAGGGGTTCCAGAAGGAAGGCGAACTAGTTTCTCGCCAATTCTGCCTATGTGCTCTGACTTTGCCTTGGAAATGAGTCTTTTGAAGGACCTAGAGGCGGAATTATACTTCTTTTTTAGAACGCTGGTGTTTACATCCCGGGACACTGATGCGTCAGCCCAGGCTTGGTAGCACTCCTGCTTATAGCATGATGCTATTTTACAAGAGCGATCACACCATGGCTGAGATTTGCCTCCAGTGGGCACCACAGAGGAAGGAATAAAAAGTATGAAGCCAAAGGATGGACAGGTCCGAACCTTCAAGTCTGCTGAGGCGTCGAGAACAGATGTCCTCTCTGACGTAAACGCAAACTCCAGCCCGAGGCACAAAGGAGTATTCCAGTTTGTACCCCGGGTAGGAGAGATACGAGACTTCAGCCGGAGAGGACACCTGCGTCTCGGTCAGAAAGAGCAGAGCCGTCCTCGCCGTGTCGAGATGGTAGTGGACGGCGTTTAGGTTAGAGTGACGTCCCCTGATATTGCAGAAATTCACGGACAGCGTGGCAGGGGTCGTCTTGGTCTTGTTGCTTCGTTTGCCCCGAGCAGTTGTAGTCTTGAGCGGAATTTTGCCCCCCCCCCAGAATACGCGGGGCAGCCTGAGCACCCACGCTCAGAAGTGGAGAAACACGGTCGTGGATGCTCAGCGAGGTATTCCCCAGGGGTGCTGGTACCCTCCTGTGGTAGTCTATCATTATTTAATTCCGCTAGCATGTTGATGGGGGGGGGGGGGCTTCCACGTGCAGGTGGCACTCACCAGACGAAACGCGGAAGCAGAGCTTCCACTTCACGTCAGTATTCTGTGAGGTCGTGGTACCACCCTGGTTTGAGCCGGCCCATACGTGCAACCACAAAGCTGCCGCGTGGCTCTACCAATTAATTAAAAGAAGTCGTCAAAAAAAATCAAAAATTAAAGATATACGACGATAAAGCTAAAAACTTAAATAAGAGGCGGGCCATTTAAGATATAAAATTTGAATAATATAATAAAAAACTATAAAAAATAATATAATAAAATAAGCTATAGAAAAAGCTAATGAATATTTTTTCATTTATGAGTTCATTAGAAAGATTGACAAGGTCAAACATGCCTACTAAATTTATTGTTTTATTGCCGTTAGTAAATTAAAAATATTATCCAGATAACATGGACGAATATTTAGTGAACAAGTGAATTTGGTTAAAATTTTACTAGAGTCTAAGCTAGAGTCTTACACCCCTTGCAGTGAAATGTTCATGATGATTAATGACCTGTCACCACTCTCGTGATCGTTCGCTGCGACACGTCTCATTTCTGAACAGTGTCGGTTTTCCTGCACAAATCAAAGGCGCTTCCTTGCACTCGGCAAGTCATGTCCATATTATTAGTCGGCCATGACATTATGTTCACTTATTCAAACTTGGGCAACATGTAGACTGTAGCACTCGCCTTGTATCAGTTTGCCTACGCTCGCGTTGGTTGAGGCTTGGCCAACATGTAGACTGTAGCACTCGCCTTGTATCAATTTGCCTACGCTCGCGTTGGTTGAGGCTTGGCTAACATGTAGACTGTAGCACTCGCCTTGTATCAATTTGCTTACGTTGCGCTCGCGTTGGTAGAGGCTTGGCCCACGTGTATTGCCAGCTTTAAAATCATGTGCTAAACTAAGTACTATATAATTATGTTAATAGAAAATTACTAATGTAATAAAAATAGATTCGAATGCTAAATTTAAATTTTTTTTGGACAAAACTACACACTAACACACACACGAAATTATAATACAGAGGCAGAAATTCGCCAGCGGTCAAGTTCCTGCCGAAACTCTTTGGGAACAGAATAAGGTTCTAACATAGATAAATACCGTGTAGTGAAGGTTAATCATATCTACTACTCCATATATTCCCGTGAATGTCGTAAGAGGCGACAGAAGAAAAAAGGCAGGAGAAAGGCAGCAGCATTTTCCTGATACCAATAATTGTACAATAAAAAAATGCGGTTTCCGAACCCGCTCGTCAAGCATGGCAACTATGGAAATATACCCCATATGATGAGAGTTACTAAGAAACGGCCCCCAGTCCCCGGCGGCCTATTCCAGTTTACGGTGGCGACCATGGTAACAGTCGGGCAAGAGGTGCTAAGAGTCTCCGGTGGAGGTTCAAGGAGAGTGGAGGACATGGTAATTCCCGAGGAGGTCGACCATCTGCCCAAGGAGGTGTCAAATTTATCGTCCACAAGTCTCCCGTTAACAACGTTGTAAAGATTGAGAGTGCACACCCTCGGCACATTCCCATGAGTAGGTGGAGGAAATGTATGAGGATATCTCTAAAGCCATGCATTCCTCCAAATCCCACTATAAAAATACCGCATCAACGCATCTGTACTCAAAGTACAGATGCGTTGTTACCCATTAGGTGTGAGATGGAATGCCTAGTTTTCTCTAAAAAGAGTCTCCGATTTTTTACACTCACCGTACGAAACGCAGTGGCATAAAGCTGCTATTTCACGCTGGTGTTCTGTGAGAGCGTGGTCCTACCGAGATCGAGTCGATCTATTCCTGTTACAACCTTAATACAGCTACCGTATGGCTTTACCACGTAAAAAAGAAATAACGATTTAAAAATAAAGCGACGTTTCAAATAATAAACACTGTTTGAAAAGGTAACGAGCGAAAGTTGCGAAATAGGGAAGCTTTAAGGACGCAGTGAAGAAAAAACTCCCCCTTTGAAAAGTTTATAGACAGTTTTGAGGAAAGGAAGGAGACTCGACGGATAGGTTGGGTCCCGAGTTAGTAGATAATTGTGTTACTTTAAAAGAATGAATCCTTTTCAGAAAGTGTGAAAGGCGTCACGAATCAACGATTTTAATGAGAAACAGACGGCAATTAGTAAACTTTTCATTCTTGTTTCAACCTTTCGTTCTTAATTTGAATCTTAAAATAAGAAAAGTGATAGTATTGTATTAATTTCTTATTTGATTAGCGAAAAAGGAGTTAACATGACAGAGTCATGTTTCAGCTATATTATAGTCAGAATGGAGCTATATTATGGCACGAATGAAAAGCTTAACACTATGTGTTTCGTATGTTGAATGTGGAGAACCCGATACCCTTATTACTGGAAACGAGGCATTCCATCTCAGTACTAAGGATATAAATATATGTGCATTTTGATTCTTAACACGTTAATTGCCAATCACGCGACGTCGCGTGTTCTCAGTACTCTTCAATTTGGCCCTTCACGCGACGTCGCGTGAAGTGTCCGACAAGTTTTGTATGAAGCGTATTGCCTGGGCCGGAGCGTTATCGCAACGGTGTTTTTTATGGGCCTCTAGAGAAAGGACTAAGCTATCGTAAAGTGGGCGTGGCCATCCGAATCATGCGATAGTTTTAGTGCTACGTAATTGGATAGTTCCAGGTTAGTTCGCTTAGCGTCGCCTCTCGAGCCGGACGGCTTTCTTGTTTGTTTTTAGTTAGTTGTGAACAAATAATACGTATTTTTTGTAGTATAAAGTGATACTAATTATAATAAAATAAAATTTATAATGAGTGATCATCAACCTCTAGGGGTACGAAACGATCAAACGAGATACCTTTTGCGAGCGCAATCAAAACGTATTTTGTTGCACGAATCGGATATTCTTGAAGCTTTTCCGACAATACATCAAATGAAAGCGCCACAAGTATGGCATCAAACTATACGTGCTCACAGAACTGGATGGCTTGATTTTAAATTTCCACGTGATTGCCAGCACAGAAGATGAAACAGCCGGAAAGGGCCACACCGAAAAAATTGTTGAAAAATTGATGCAAAATAAATTGGACGTTGGCCACTCTATCTATATGGATAATTTTTTATAATTCATATACCTTAGCTAGTAAACTTTTGGGTCAACTTACTTATTGTACTGGCTGGCTCTAAAATATTTAGACTTTTTTATGTTGGATGTTTTTTTGATATTTTGTTATTTTTTGTGTTATATAATTCAAATGAAAATTATTGATACTAAAAATATTCAATTTTGTTACATTTGAACTCATAATTGCACAAAAGTGCTAAGGTATCCCAAAACTCGACGTCGCGTGATGGGGCCCCTAAGGATAAATGTACACTCCACATGGGCCATCACGCGACGTCGAGTGATATATAACTATATTATGTAAAATATTAAATATATATACTAAAACCATAAACACACCCGCAAATAGTATTTGCTGTACATAAGAGTTATTTCATTAAAAAAAAGTTTTGGGCCACCAGCAGAAAACTCCAATTTTAGCTTTGACAATGAACGTGTTAATCGAGGATACATACAGATGCCTATAGGCTACAGCATCTCCCTTACTATCAGATGGGCTGCGTGCTCGGTTGTCACCAATGTTCATAAAAAAAGTATAGTACGGTGAGCACTGTACTAATGGGACTGAATATAGTGTTCAACGTCCTGTTATTGATTAGTGTAGCTGCTTACCCTGCTAACATTTGATCCAATGTCGATCATTCCACTCGCTTGCTACCGGGTAGACTGTATGCTCGTATATCTTGCTGCTTAAAAATATGTTTTTATTTTTTATAATGTACCTATCTTATAGAAGGTTGTTCGATCAGCGGATTTACATGCTTTATAAGATATAATTTTTTGACAGAAAAGCTCAATAACTGATCTTTTGTGGCCCGACTCGGATGCGAATCCAGAACCTAATGACCAGCAGTTGCGTTTGGGACTATCAGTATAAGAAGTGTGAATGTGTTATATGGAGGTGTAACACAAGGACTTCACTTTTCCTTATCACTTCATTACACTCCCCAACTAAGTTGTATATTGCGGAC
Organism: Parnassius apollo; assembly: GCA_907164705.1. Lineage (NCBI taxonomy): Eukaryota > Metazoa > Arthropoda > Insecta > Lepidoptera > Papilionidae > Parnassius > Parnassius apollo. The sequence continues at coordinate 9,839 of CAJQZP010001397.1, forward strand.
TATATATGAAAATCGATCCTTAAGGAGTATATTCTAATAATATAAAATAGAATAGTTATATTTCAACACAGTTCACAACTACTAAATTCTTAATAAAAGCCTTTTTTTTGCTATAACTACTCGTTCCTAAAAATTCTCATTCAGCAAGAAACCCAGCTGACCTCTTTTTTAAAAACAACATTTATGGTAATAAAACACAGGTTGTAAAGACTACTCACAAAACTTGTATGAGAAACAGCTTGGCAGGGACCACCTCATTCTATTTGTATTATAATAATCTTTCGTATACAGTTTTTGTTATAAATATTTAAGCAAACTTGGTTATAGAGAGACCTTGTATATTTACTGAAACTTTGTGTTAATAAACTTTTTAAATGGTGTAATCAAATATTTATTAAGGAGGTCTAAATTTCCCAGCTAAAATTACATTTAAAAGTTTTTTGAACAATGGAGAAGTTCTGTACGTTAAATTTACAGCATATATACGTCTCACTGCTGCACAGGCCTCCTCTCCTCTCATTTCTGAGAGGGCTTTAGGGCAAGGATATGTCCGCTGGGCTATCCTAATGCGTGTTGGCGAGCTTCACATTACCGCAAAATATTTTTTTCTTTTTTTCTTATTTGTCAGATATGCAAGTTTCCTGAAGATATTTTCCTCCATCACCGTGCACGTGGTAAATCAGTACTTAAAATTTTAATTAACAATGTCATTGGTGTCGGCTGGGATCGAACTCAAGTTGTTCGCGTACTGCGAAATTTATAGCAAGTCGAATCCCGCACGGAACAATTATTTGTATGGCCTACAAATAATTTTTCCGGGTATTTATGTTAGTTCATATACAATGTTTATATGTAAACCGTCCATGCTAGTCTGTATTGGATAAAGGCGAAATTCCAAAGTTTGTCTTCAAATCAATAAACTGATTCCATCTGGGCGTACGAACGTCCAATTTTAAAATTTAAAAGAGCTCTTAGCGAGCGAAAGTGCCAACTTTTGTACTCAGCAATAGTTGCACATTTCAACCTCGCAGGTGAAATTAAAGTTTCCACATGAAAATGAATCTAGCTTTTCACAATAGTAACTGTCCTTAAAGCAGACATTCAGATAATAAAAAAAGATGTATATCTTCGTCTTCATGAGCGCTGCGTAGCGCTTGGGACATGCTGCGAAAAACCAACTTATTTTATCCAGCTTGGTTAACCGGCGTCTCCCAAGGTGTTGTGACCCCATCAATGATTACCGCGTAGTGGCGGTGTAAGAATATCCACTACCCCATATCATTCTGCGGGCGTCGTAAGAGACGACAGCGGGCAACAAATGAGAAGATGAGTGGTAGGGTCTTCCTAATAACGACTAAAAATAAAAAGCTGCGGAAGTCAAGTAAAGTCGTGAATTTTACTACAGTTAATGAAGTTACGGACGGCTCTGTGGCGCAGTGTCGTAGCGACGAATTACGGCGCTGAGGGCCGGCGTTCGAATCCCGCACGGAACAATTATTTGTATGGCCTACAAATAATTTTTCCGGGTATTTATGTTAGTTCATATACAATGTTTGTATGTAAACCATCCATGCTAGTCTGTATTGGATAAAGGCGAAATTCCAAAGTTTGTCTTCAAATCAATAAACTGATTCTTATGTAAATATTTCTGAAACCAAGTACAATATCTTTTATTCTCATTAGCAGATCTTATAAATTATCAAGTCTCTCTTATAAATGGCAGTGATGGAAATCTATTGAAAGAAAAGCGGTACGAGAAATTGAAAGAGTTAGCGTTTAATTTTATACGTTGAAAAAAATTCTTAAAAGTGTGAAAAATAATTTCGCTTTAGAAATATTCATGGAAATATCCTTGAAGTGAAATGAAGTCGCCAGACAGGGTGCGCTCCATCGTTAGGAGGAGAATTCTGTTTTGAGTATTGAAGCTCTTTTTCTCTTTTATAGCGAACGTCATAGTCTATATACGGCAAGAAACCTAAGTGTTGTTAGGGCAAGGAAGAGTCACTATTTCTGAGAAAGAATTTAGAGCAAGGAAGTGTCCGCCGAGCTGCCCATACGTGTGTTGGTGGATAAAATATGTACACAGAACATGTTTAAAATATATAAATATAAACTGCCTCGTGGTATATTGGTTACAAATGCGGCTTTTCATGAGGTTCCGGGTTCGAATTCCAGGTCGGGAAAAAAATCAGTAATTGAGTTTTTCCGTCAAGAAATTGTCAGTAATTATAATGATTTCTTAAATTTACGCGAACACTACACATTGAATAAAACTATTATTTACGGATTTTATCGCGTTTAATTACTTTAATTTATTTTTATTATTATCCCGACGTTTCGGGTGCTTTACAGCGCCCATGGTCACGGGGGGACTGAGATGTTTGCCGTCCCAATGTCATAGTTAGTCCGGCTACCTTCAGTTTTTTAATATTAATTTTTGGTCCGATTTACGCAAAACGAGCTTATAGTATCATGAAGTCTTGCAGTGGTATGCTTGGGTTTGGGTTTAATTTTGTTGATTATAGGATCCCAAGCAGATGGTAGCACCCAACCATCTTCTCTATTGAAATTTGGATGTTTTTTAATTTCAATAGCCTCGCGTATCATCCTTGGTAGGAATCGGTGTTCTTTTGCGAGAATTTGTGGTTTATCAAATCTAATGTAATGGTGGGGACGATCTTGAACATGTTCGCAGACTGCAGACTTCCCGGAGCGTCGGTGCTTCACATCAGCTATATGTTCCTTCACGCGGGTTTTTATAGATCTCTTTGTTTGACCTATGTAAGAGAGACCACATTCACAATCTAGCTTGTACACACCTGCATCTTGTAGAGGAATATTACATTTGATGGATGGTAAAAATTGACTAATCTTCTTCAGCGGCTTGTAGTATGTCTTAATGGACGCTCGCTTCAAGATGTAGCCAATCTTGTCCGTGACTCCTCCAACATATGGTAGTAGAGCAGGTGCGCGCTCGACTGTTGCCGGCTTCACTCGTTCACTGTGACGTAGGCGCGGGACCCGAAGCTTGTTGTCTTGCAATACTTGCTTGACGTGCTGAAGCTCCGCGGCCAGATGTTTTCTGTCACAGATCCCTCGTGCTCTCTGAAACAAAGATTTACCCACGGTAGCTAACTGTGAAGGATGATGGTGAGATTCACCATTTAGATATCGGTTGGTATGGGTCTTTTTCCTATACACAGGGTGACCAATAGTGTTATCAGGATTTCGGATGACTAAAACATCTAGGAAAGCTAAAGAATTATTTGCCTCCAACTCCATTGTGAATTGTATTTTAGAGTTTATGGAGTTAAGGTGGTCTAAAAATGCAGTTACTTTGTCAGATGGTAAAATTGTGAAAGTGTCGTCTACGTACCGCTTGTAGAACCTTGGATTTACAGGAGCAGTAAGAAGGGCTTTCTCCTCAAAGTCCTCCATGAATATGTCGGCGACTATGGGAGACACAGGTGAGCCCATCGCCACACCATCTACTTGCTTGTAGAACTCCTCCTTCCACAATAGATAGCCAGATGTGAGGCAATGTTCAAGTAGTATTGCATATTCTTGAGGCTGATTTTCTTCTAGCTTCCTAGTTACAATTGAGATTATATATAATAATATAATATAATAATATAATATAATATATATAATAAAAAATAAACAAATAGAAAAATACCAAAAATTAACGATTAAATCAAATGCCAAACATCCAAGTCAACGCCAGAACAATAAACAACCGTTGACCATAGACACAAACTATAAACAACGCACTGTCTGTAATTTGTCAAAACATACACTGGACGAACCGACAATGAAAGTATTAGCGAAGGGAATGAACTTCGCATTAACTCCGCGAAAAATCCCGTACGAAGAAATTATCTGCAGTGTTGAGGATTGTCTGTTTAAGAATAATATCGGTAAGGAAGATTTGGAGGCCATACGTCAAGATATTTCGTCCTTGTTACGTCGCAGTTCAGTGCCGAAACCAAACCTTCCCAAAGACGAATTTACAGCGCTAAATAACTTACGGAACAGACCAGAACTCACGATTCTCCGCGCGGATAAAGGAAATGCTACGGTAGTAATGGACACGTCGGAATATAATTTTAAAATACAACAACTTTTATCGGACGAAAGTACATATAAAAAGGTCAAAACAGACCCTACAACTAACACGCTTAAAACAACTAGCGATTTAATAAAGAAATACTCCGAAAAATTAAATCTCGACGTGAATTCGCTAATACAATCATGTGCCAAACCACCGAGGTTGTATGGGTTACCGAAGATACACAAACTAAACGCTCCACTACGTCCCATAGTGAGCCAGATCGATTCACCAACTTATAAGCTGGCACAATACTTAGCAAAAATACTATCACCACTGAGAGGACATACCAGAGCACACACAAAGGATTCATACCATTTTGTGAGTGAGATAAAAGACCTACATCTCGCTAACAATTAAACTATGGTCAGTTTTGATGTTCAGTCACTATTTACATGCCTACCTATTGTGGACTGCATCTCAATTGTAACTAGGAAGCTAGAAGAAAATAACATGCCTCAAGAATATGCAATACTACTTGAACATTGCCTCACATCTGGCTATCTATTGTGGAAGGAGGAGTTCTACAAGCAAGTAGATGGTGTGGCGATGGGCTCACCTGTGTCTCCCATAGTCGCCGACATATTCATGGAGGACTTTGAGGAGAAAGCCCTTCTTACTGCTCCTGTAAATCCAAGGTTCTACAAGCGGTACGTAGACGACACTTTCACAATTTTACCATCTGACAAAGTAACTGCATTTTTAGACCACCTTAACTCCATAAACTCTAAAATACAATTCACAATGGAGTTGGAGGCAAATAATTCTTTAGCTTTCCTAGATGTTTTAGTCATCCGAAATCCTGATAACACTATTGGTCACCCTGTGTATAGGAAAAAGACCCATACCAACCGATATCTAAATGGTGAATCTCACCATCATCCTTCACAGTTAGCTACCGTGGGTAAATCTTTGTTTCAGAGAGCACGAGGGATCTGTGACAGAAAACATCTGGCCGCGGAGCTTCAGCACGTCAAGCAAGTATTGCAAGACAACAAGCTTCGGGTCCCGCGCCTACGTCACAGTGAACGAGTGAAGCCGGCAACAGTCGAGCGCGCACCTGCTCTACTACCATATGTTGGAGGAGTCACGGACAAGATTGGCTACATCTTGAAGCGAGCGTCCATTAAGACATACTACAAGCCGCTGAAGAAGATTAGTCAATTTTTACCATCCATCAAATGTAATATTCCTCTACAAGATGCAGGTGTGTACAAGCTAGATTGTGAATGTGGTCTCTCTTACATAGGTCAAACAAAGAGATCTATAAAAACCCGCGTGAAGGAACATATAGCTGATGTGAAGCACCGACGCTCCGGGAAGTCTGCAGTCTGCGAACATGTTCAAGATCGTCCCCACCATTACATTAGATTTGATAAACCACAAATTCTCGCAAAAGAACACCGATTCCTACCAAGGATGATACGCGAGGCTATTGAAATTAAAAAAACATCCAAATTTCAATAGAGAAGATGGTTGGGTGCTACCATCTGCTTGGGATCCTATAATCAACAAAATTAAACCCAAACCCAAGCATACCACTGCAAGACTTCATGATACTATAAGCTCGTTTTGCGTAAATCGGACCAAAAATTAATATTAAAAAACTGAAGGTAGCCGGACTAACTATGACATTGGGACGTCAAACATCTCAGTCCCCCCCCGTGACCATGGGCGCTGTAAAGCACCCGAAACGTCGGGATAATAATAAAAATAAATTAAAGTAATTAAACGCGATAAAATCCGTAAATAATAGTTTTATTCAATTGTCAGTAATTGCCCGGAGTCATGAAGTTGGCGGTGTTTCACTCAAACCCGTGCCTCAGAAGGCACGGAAATCCGTTGGTACTGCGCCTCATCTCTCTCCGGTCGTGTATGTTTACCGTCCCATCGGACTACGAGAGTGAAGGAATAGAAAGTGCACCTGTGCTTGCGCGTACACTTGGGCACTATAATCCTGTGCTGCGCCGATGACTAGGCTCCGTTGAGGCTGCAGCCGTGACCAAAATTCGGTCTTGAGGACATTATATAAATATATAAACATACCGACTACAAAGAACTAATAAGAATAACTACAGGGCTTTAATACTTCTATACACTATGTTTTAGCATCGACTTCTGAAGCGTTAATGCGGAAATATTTTTTTTAGTTATTTTTATACACATAGTATCACTGAAATCATCATTATTACAGTTCTTTAAATGTCCACTGCTTAACAAAGGCTTGCCTCAAGAAATGCCACAAAGCAAACTGGCGTGATGCCGACATACGCTTCGCTTACCGGGGCGAGGCTGCCACTCACGGTTGGTCCATTACCACTTCAGCTTACTGAATTTGATAGGTCGCTTAATCTGGTTCTACTGCGGACGTCCTTATTTCTAAATCTATCATGTAGAGAAACTCCGAGAATTGTCCTCACCGTAGCTCGCTGAACAGAGCGCTGTAATATGCGCAATAATTGAATTATCTAAAAGATACTAAAAATAAATTGTTGCCTATTGTAACCTATTGTAACCGAAATCTAATAATGGAAATTAATTCAGTTCCAGAAAATGGGTAGTCCCTTTAATAGTCAAATTACGTGAGGAGAAACACAAACCTCATTCAGAAAATATATAAAAAAGTAGAAAACATCAACAATTGATTTACTTGTCTTATGAAACAGACAAAACTTCAAAGTATAAGCTAATACCAAGACCAAGAAACTAGGCATTCCTTATTTGTGTTCAATGGTAGCAGCGTTTCTGCGTTTTGATTCTTAATTGAGGATAGATGTAGTTGTCTGCGGGCCTCAGCATCCGCTTACCATAGATAGGTCCTTCCCCCGTCGAATCAGCCCATTCGTATATACTACAAGGATTATTATCGTATAGCTGCAACATGGCTTTACCAAATAGAAAACATTGTTAGACTCAGTTTAACGTTACATCATTACATGCCTACCCATCTGGCAACTATGACAATTTTTACCCTATAGAGAGAGTAATGTATGGATGAGGCCCATGTCTATCAGTGGACTACTGATAGGCAGCAATGAATGAATGAATGAATATTGTCTACGCATGCACATGCTCCACGCGACGAAAATCAACGAGAAACGGTATGATAGAGAGATGGTATGGACGTCGCGAGAGCGCGGCTTTTTACGTTATTAATCAGTATAATTATTAAGAATATAGAGTGAAGTCGATTGTTTCCTTTTACATCGATCGTACACAAACATAACATTTAATTTCTATCCGTCCCAAAATAACAATACCTATATACAAAGACAAAACACACTAAGTGCTATTAACGCTGTAATGTTACGTAGCAAATCCCACAGCAGGGATAAGGCGAAGTCAAATGAACGCTATTCCTATGGTTTTGGCGGACAGTGGTGGGAAAGTATTGAGCTGTTGAATCTACAGAGAGGGGAATGGAGATATTCAAGTTATGTATGCCGTGAAGTATTATGATAATATTAATGTATGCACCGGGTGAAACTATTTGGATTATTTCGCTTTGAAGTTGGAATAACTATTGCTTATATTGTAACCAAAACTTAGGCGTTTTATATTTATTTAATAGGATTTAATCCCTATTTACTTATTTTCTCTCCCTACAAAAATTTTAAGGAATAGGAGCTTTTTATGAAACTGTTTTTATGAATCATATTAACGATATTTTATATTTGATATTAACTTTATCATAAAACGCTATTTACCTTAGAAGTAAAATATAAAATAAATTGTTATTGCTCCTCCATGCAATCACTTTCTAATTCAAAATTGCGGTATTTGTGAATGTTATGCTTATTCGCGGACCAGCTGCATTAACGGCATATGTAAGATCTATAATGTTGTTTTTTCGCTTGTTTTTTTTTTTTTTATCAAAAACCTTTCTTATGTTTTCCACATAGCCACCTACATCTATTCGCAATTAAGAATCAGAATGCAGATGCGTTGAGCGTTGTCAGCTATGCGAACTAAGATGGAATACCTCGTTGCTATCAAAAAGAGTTTCAGTTTCTCGTCATTTACTTAATGAAAGAGAGTTTAGAAGCCCTCCGGCACCAATAAAATTGCTAATAGCTGTCTTAAGGGTGAATTTACCTCGTACTCAATCATGAAAGGGAAATGTGATAAGAAGCTTACATATATAATATGAGAACAAAATATTTTCTTTGATAGAAAAAGTGTGACAAACGAACACATAGTAAACCCGTTGGTAACTGGATGCTGTGTCCCAAAGACGTCTACGTCTATCCTCGATTAAGAATCAAAATGCAGATCAGTTGGGGCCTGACGACTAAGAATGCCTCGTTTCCCGTAAAAAAGTTAGTAAAATCTGCCAACGTGCATTGGGGCGTAGCGGAGGACATGTTCTTTCAAAATGAGTGGGCTATGGCAGTGATCAAAACCCAGCAGTATGACGTGTATGGGATATAACTTAACTTTACTATAAGTATCACAGCGGCATTATGCCGTTATTTTACGCTAGTATTTTGCACAGGCATGGACCTTCCCTATGGGCTCATGTTCAGCAGTAGACTTTAATAGGCTGTAATAGTAACAGCATGGGCCTTCTCTGGATAAATAGAACCGTTCATTATTCCAAAAAAACCTCAGCAGCATGACTTTACTACGTAGAGAAATTAACTTCCTTTTAGTGCTTCATAGTTGAAAATGGAAAACTTATGAAATTGCCTCGGCTTTTCCTCAAGGCATTTTTACAAGTACGATTGAATTTTCAGTTGAGATAAGAAATTGGAGTTTAATTTTTTTTATAAATCTAAAGTGATCAGCAAACTTGCATTCCATCTGACGGTAAGTGGCTTCTGCACTCCAAGCCAACTTCGAGCAAAGAAGACTACTGATGCGTTGTCACCTATGAGGATTAACATGGAATGCCTCGCGAAGTCATGAAAGACAGACCTCGTGCACCCGATCCCTAAAAAAAGGTAACCGCTCTGATCCGTCCAATTATAAGTCTATTGCCCTCACCTTCTTGTTCTCTAAAATAATGGAATCCGTTATTAACTTCCAGCTCATGTGGTACATTAGTGACCGCCAGTACGGTTTCCGTCGCGGTCGCTCGGCTGGTGATCTTCGGGGTGACCTAACGCATAAATGGGCGGAGGCAAAAAAGTCCAAGGAGGAGGCGTTGGCCGTTAGTTTGGGCATAGTGAAGGCCTTCGATCGGGTTTGGCACAAATCGTTCTTACGAAGCTTCCTTCCTATGGGCTCCCCGAGAAATTTTGCAATTGGATCACCAGTTTTTCTTGCTGATCGGAGCATCAAGGTCGTAGTAGACGGTCCATGCTCCGATTAAAAGCCCATTAACGCTGTTTCTTCTGCACATCAATGACATGTTGCAAACCGGTAACATTCATTGCTATGCAGATGATAGCACTGGTGATGCTTTATCCACCGGCCGTGCCAATATTTCTCGTGGAAACGTCGCAGAGTACCGGGACAAAGTTGTGTCTGAAGTCGAAACTTTGTTGAGCAATGTCTCGGACTGGGGGCGACTAAATCAGGTGCAGTTTAATCCCCAGAAAACACATGTTTGCGCGTTTACCGCTAAAAAATCCCCTTCGTCGTATCTCCTCAGTTTCATGGCACTCCCCTGTTTGCCTCAGCCAGTATAGAAATCTTCGGCGTCGACATATCGAGTGATGTGCAGTTTCGTGGTCACTTGCAAGAGAAGGCCAAATTGGCCGGAACACCGGCTACTAACGATTATTCCGGGTTTGGCTGTTTGTTTATAAATTAATTATGTATGTAATACTCCTACACGATACGAAACGTTTTTCAACAACAAACTAAATATAAATCAATATAATTATTACTTTTAGTTACTTTTCTATGACATTTTTTAATATTATATATTTTAAAAACATAAAAATATAAATCAATTGAACACTATATTCAATGACATACATAAATAGCAATTCTTTAATAATACGGAGGCGGTTATTAATCAAGTTACATCGAAAAACGGAGTTTTTGTGTATGACAAGTTCCATTATTTAAATATTTTCAATGGATTCGGTAAAAATTGTGCGCAGAATTTTAAAATAGAATGCATTGTTCCATGCAACTGGTTTTTATTATATGTACAATAAATATTATGTCAAACTTTTAGCATGGCTTTTGAAAAATAGGAACATTCAATAGAACATGCGGATTTTATCGCTTTTAAGTTACTTATTTATAATTCTCGACGTTCGGGTGCTGTACAGTAGATACCCATGGTCACGGGGAATGACCGATAAAATTCGTAAAAATAATTTCATTCAATGTGTAGTGTTCGCGTAACAGGATTATCATTATTATTTTTACTATTATAGCCAAAACACAACACAACACAACTTGTAGTAGTCAAGCACTGGCTTAAAAAATACTAAACACATACTAGTGTTTAGTATTTTATTTTAATTTTGTGTTTTAATTTTTAATTATTTGTATATTGTTACATTTTGTTTTGTATTTATATTTTTAGTTAACTTGTACCGTGAGTAGGTACTAAGCATGCGGTGTTTACCTATTATTAAATGTGTACTCAATTTATATTAATGTCTTAGAATTAAGCATAAGTTTTAATGTAAGATTTGTTAGTGAACCAAATAAATAAGTCGGCACATCTATAAAATACTGATTGGATCAAGAGTAAAGGTTTTACTCTAGCAAAGCGTCGTATCTGTAGTAACGTGGCAACCGTTGTTGTTTATAGGATTCGGAGAAAAACCTTATCGGGAAGCGTAATATACATTTGCTACAAATTGCTAACGATCTGATTATTGTATTTTCTTGTATTTTATATTGTAACAAATATACGTGATATTTGTGCCGTCCATCAGGATTGATCTGAGGATGATCCTCTTTCACCTACAAATAAATAAATAAATAAAGTTACAGCCTATATAGGTCCCACTGCTGGGCTCAGGCCTCTTCTCATTTCTGAAAGGGTTTTAAAAAGAAAACCTCGATCGTTCTTCGGTAGCAGCAATAAAATTGTTTATTACAATTTTAAATATTGATGGTTTTCTAAATTAAAAAAAAGATTCACCACGTGCTCGGTGGTCAAAGAAAAACATCGTGAGGAAATATATATATATATATATATATATATATATATATCTGATAATTAAAAAAATATATTTAAAAACATGTGGAGTTCACACGCATTGTAATAGCGCGGTAGAAACTTCATCATCATCATCATAGGCCTGGGGCAGTCCACTGTTGGACAAAGGTTTCTTCCAAGTCGTACTACTCAGCTCGATCTTTAGTTTCATCCAGTTGCTGCCAGCCGCTGTGCGCAACCTGCGCACGGCGGCTGGCTGCTAGCGGTCGATCCATCTAGATTTTTGTCCGGAAGACATTTGTTTGCCATAAATCCCCTTCTGAAATAAAAGAAGAAGTAGGAGTGCATCGTATTTTTTTATATTAATTTACTGTTCATTTATACGTAATAAATTTTAAGGAAACTGGACCAAAGACAAAATTGTTCGTAATGTAGATAAATGAGTGGCGTAAGGATCCATTATTACTTGTTCGCAGTAGTCAATGAGATCCTTCGTTGTTAAAAAGGCGGAACTTTCATGCTATATAACTTACTTTAACAATACAATTTACCTTCTTAAATGCTACAATTCCTAGTGCCATTAATCCTCATACACCGTGTTTATGCGAATGAAGGATACAAAGTCAGTTTCAAAATTATAAGGAATGAAAATTAATGTGTGTTGTAAGGATTTCTAGAAATATCTCACGCCTCGGGCGGATGTTTATAAAACACATTGGCGATATATTGAAGATGGGTCAAATTAATAGTACTTTTACCCTACGAGCATTTACGCCTAGATATTATATGGTTGTGATAAAAGCGGGAGAGGTGTATCTAAATCGTGTCAAATGAAAGTCTTTATATTACGGGAAACGAAGCATTCTATCTCAGTCCCCAGGTGTGACATCACATTTGAATTTTGATACTCATTCGAGGATATACATATACGTCTATGGGCCACAAAATCTACTTACCCTCAGGTGAACTGTTTGCTCGTTTTTCACCCTTGATGAACACCTATCTGTTTGATAAGCGAGAGAGTTTAGTTATGTTTGTTTATGGTTATGTAAATATATTTAGTTACTTATTTCTATTTTGATTTAGATATCTTGCTTATAATAAGGGGAGTTTAATAGGTATTTACTGTGTGAAACTTAGCAAATTTTATTCTATTTCTATGGAGAGGCCAATGTTCAACAGTTGACTTTTAAAAGGTCACCATCATTTACAAGTAGCCTGATGGTGATCATCATCGCGCATAGAGTCATTCACAAGTTCACTGCTGAACGTAGTCATTCTCGCAACGAAAGCCAGCACGGTAGTGTGCCTGTTGCATATTGCAATTACCATAATCAATACATAATAAAATCTTTTTTGAATATTGAGGAAAATTTATTTTGTTATGTTCTACAGTTGACAGTATTTTACTAAATTTATTTTAGATGTGCCAAAAAAGGTAATTTTAAAAGCATTGTAATTTGCTCAAGGTAAAAGAAAAAAAATAGGTAAAAACACACAAGATTTTCCCTAACAAGATAACCTAAAAACAAAACGGTACAAAGCTACTTATTCAAGAAGTTGCTTTTAAAATAACAAGTACGTATTAATAATAAACATCTTTTGATTGTTTGGTTTAATGTAAGCCGGTACCTTTCTATAGTCTGCAAGAATGCACACATTTCTAAACAATAAAAATGTTATATTATAATAGCTATTTACAATCTCATTACGCAATTATTTCTCATTTCTGTTTTTGTTTATTTAAAAATGTTATCTCCACACTAGGAATTTCTCCTGTATGCTGGGGCAGGTTACATATATAAATCTCACAAGGACAAACATCCAGACCCGGAAAAATTATTTGAGATGATTATCTTTAAATAACAGAACAAATTTTCTGGGATCATAGCAAAGCACACTCTCGATCAAGTCACCTTCCAATCAAAAACACACAGATACACAGTTACATACGTTAAACTTATAACACCCTGTCTGTTTTCATGGGTTAAAAATATGATTGAAAATTTAAAAACATACACACGAAGTGCTAAACCCCTTTTTGTTTTGACATTGGCTTCAATACCGCTAATCAACACAAGCAAAACCGTGTGTTGGTGAAAAAAGGGAACTAACCACCCCCATCTTACTTGGGGAGTGTAGGGTGCTAAAGCCGCGCGTTTAAATGACATAATAAGGACCACACCTGGACGCCAAGAATGGTGAAAAATGTTGTGAAAATTTTTCACCAATTTGGTGAAAAATTTCATCCCTAAAGATGGAAAAAGAGGGAATAGGCGGGACTGCAAGTGCAGTTTTTTTAAATATTTGTGAGATTGTATTAGGAAGTTGATGTGCACCTCGTTCATAATGATTTCTTATGTTTACGCGAACACTACACATTGAAATAATACTAGTTTTTACGGAATTTCGAAATCCGTTAAAACTAGTATTATTTCAACCTCATGAAAAGATATGAATTAGTGGATAATCTCACACCACCACTTACCAGCACGCATTTTTATTGAATAAGGTAGACAAACGAGGATACAGTATACCTAATGGTAAGTGGATATTTTGGCCCATAGAGATCTACAGATACAGATACAGATGTGTTTTCATCCCTGAGAGCTAAGATGGAATGTTTCTAGTTAAAAAGGTTTCTGATTCTTTACACTCAACGACCGTAAAACAGCAGCATTAAGCTGATATTTCACGTTGGTAGTCTGTAAGAGCGTAGCCAACTAACCCAATGGAGCTGACCCAGTCGTGCTTCTACTAAAACTTCAACTGCAGCGTACAATCACATATTCATATTCTAAGTAGCTAAACACACATTTTGAATACATGTACAATAAAACGAATAATAAGATTTTAACAAACGATTGAACGTTTTTCAATGAGGTAATTTATAAATTTTATCAAGCTAAGTTCTGCTATAGAATACCATACGATTCATGAGTATTCCCAGCCCATCCTTGGGTCAAAATGTATGTCTATAAGGCAATATATATATAGGAAAGGTTTATATTCAGCAGTGCACTTCTGATAGGTTGTGATGAATGATGAATCAGTCACTACATACTCATATAACAACAATTCATACAACAAGTATAGTATGCCATTACAATGTTCGGGAATGTTTCGTTTGCAAAATTTGAAAACGTTTTCGAGCAACGCTACGAGTATTTAATTAAAGCATACCTTGAAATTGAAATAAAATGGCTACATACAAAACTAAATACAGTGAAAGTGGAAATTTTGCTATCTTGGTAAATTAACAAGAAAATTAAAATAAAAACGAAAACATATTTGAAACACTATTGAAATTAGGTAGTTTTTTTCTATCGTACATTTCATGTGGGTATGTTTTTTGTATAAAAATTCAAGTATTGTTTATAGATAATAAAGGTACTTCACTTAGTAATTTTACTTAGTAGCATATTCTTACTAATTTCTGCCGCCAAATGGTAGTGCTAACGTTACTGTACTCCGTTGTGAGGTGTGTAGAAAGCTAGTATAATTACAGGCTCTGCGGCAGTACATCTTAGTCCTCTGAGGTGACGACGCATCCGTTGCCTTCGCTGTTTGAAGTTGTCTGCAGGTGTAGTCCTATATGAATTTGGAGAACATATTTTATCCCTAAGGGTGGAAAATATATAGACGATTTTCTTTAAAGAATATTAACAATGTTATAAACATTATTAATATTCCCCTTAACTACTCGTGGTAAGCTTAAATTGCTTGTGTTGCGAGTGGTTCACGCCAGTAGTCGAATGGTGGATTCGAAGCCACGACCTTTTTGAGTTCGCGGTCCGCACCCTGCCATTAGGCTACTGTCGCTTATGTTACATTTAAACAGCTTTTCATTTATTGATTTAGCTAAGCTAGCGCTTGAATACTATTCCACGTAACTGGTAAGTATTGAAACATGATATTCCTTGTTTTATTTGAAAGGTAAAGAATTATACTTTTAATATCTAAAAGGCGAATTTAAAGAACTGTAAGAATAAAGTAATTCTTGCATAATAACTGAAAAAGTCGGAGCTTTACTTTAATGCTTTGCTATTAATTGTATTCACTTTCTGGCTCTTCGCTTAAGTCCCTTTGATGTTGTAAAAGACGACTATATGAAATGCAAGAAATATCTTAGGCTATCGACAAATAGCGGTATAACCATGACATATTTATTTGATTTTTTGTGAAGAATATCTTCGACCGCATGTCGACCCGCGGCTGTCGCAAGAAGAGACAGAAAGAAACTGAAACACGATATGAGCATAAGCATCTTCTTGATAAATAAAAAATAACAAACTATGTTCGCATACTCGCCCGCCCAGCGTGGCAACTGTGGCAAATATCTCCCCCCTGTGAGGCGATCTATGGGCAAGATGTATCAATGTCAATCAATGGACTTTTGATTGTGCGTGAAAAAAGTTCTGACGTAACACACAAAAAATACGGTCCAATTGAGTACCTCCTCCTATTTTTGTCATTTAAAAATGGCTATGAATTTTCGTAGACACGGTGCACTGGATCTAAAAAATAATGAGTCTGGAGTTCGACATTCAAAAGACAAAGTTTTACTGTTTCAAAATTATTTATACGTGGTAGAGCAATGCTGTAGTTATATTAGTAGTAAAGTTGTAGCACGAATGGGTCGGCTCGACCGGGAAAGGACCACCCTCTCACAGAATACCAGCGTAAAATAGTAGCTTAATACTGCTGTGTTTCGTAAAGTGAGTTTAGAGAACCGGATACCCTTTTCACTGTAAATGAGAAAACGATATTAGTCCTCACGTGTGACAACGCATCTGCATTTTGATTTGTAATCGAGGATAGATGTAGATGTCTATGGGCCGCAGCAACCACTTACCATCAGGTAGACTGTATGCTCGTTTGCCACCCTATCCTATAAAATAAAATCTTTATTTGGTTCTCACTTCTTTTGTTTCTGAGTTAGATATCCATTACTGTGCGTCTTCATCATCATCATCATTACAGCCCTTCACAAGTCCACTGCTGAACATAGGCCTCCCCCAAGGTACGCCACAAAGCACGGTCCTGAGCCACCTGCATCCATCGACTTCCTGCATGTCTTACCAGATCGTCACTCCATCTAGTGGGGGGTCGCCCTATACTATACGCCTACCGGTACGAGGCTACCACTCGAGAACCTTTTTCCCCCAACGGTTGTCGGTTCTTCGAGTTATATGGCTGGCCCATTGCCACTTCAGCTTACTAATCCGTTTGGCTATGTCGGTCACTCTGGTTCTACTGCGGATATCCTCATTTATAAGTTTATCACGCAGAGAAACCCCGAGCATAGCTCTCTCCGTAGCTTGTTGAGCGACTTTGAGTGTCCTCATACGGCCGGCAGTGAAGGACCACGTCTCAGTTCCATATCTCATCACTGGCAACACGCACTGGTTGTACAATTTCGTTTTCAGGTTTTGAGGTATACCTGACGAGAAGATGTAATGTAATTTCCCGAACGCTGCCCAGCCGAGTTGAATCCGTCGATTGACCTCTCGGTCGAAATTGGACTTACCTAGTCGGACTATATGTCCCAGGTAAACGTACTCGTCAACAACTTTGTGCTTAGTGTTCCCAACAACTACCGGCATAGGTGTGACATGGACAATAAACATGATCTTCGTTTTGTCCATGTTCATCTTAAGACCTATCCGTTGGGAGGCACTATTGAGGTCATTGAGCATAGTGCTTAAGTCTTCCAGCGATTCTGCCATAAGGACTATATCGTCGGCAAATCGAAGGTGAGTGATGTACTCGCCATTGATTTTAATATCCTTTCCAGTCCAGTAGCTTGAAAGTCTTCCAATGAAGAGTTTCGGGAATATAACGTCACCCTATCTTACACCTCTCTGCAGTTGGATAGTGTGGTATATTGTTTGTAGTTTAGTATCTCATATGTTTAGCTTTAGATATCGAGGGTAGACTCGAAAAACGATTGTAAGACGATTTCGGGCGGTGGCATTCTCGCAATAAACGTGGAACAATTAAGAGTGTCTTATTTCGCAGTGGCGACGAGGAATTTTGTCATAATAAAATATGGCTATGGCAAACATGGGTAGAATCGAAGAATTCGATGTTTCAAATGGCAATTGGAGTTCATATTGTGAAAGGTTGGAAATGTATTTTTTGGTTAACGGCGTCAAAGAAGAATTAAAGTTACCTACGTTGATATCTGTGGTTGGCGAAAGTGGATATGAACTGATGACTAACCTGTGCAGCCCAATTAAACCCGCTAAAATGGAATACGACGATGTTGTAAGAATAATGAGCGATTATTTGCAACTAAAAGCGTCAATTCTAGCAGAGCGCCATAAGTTTCGCCAACGTAGGCAGAGTGAAAACGAAACAGTATCTCAGTTTGTAACGGATTTAAAACGTTTGGCAAAATCGTGCGAATTCAAAGACACTTTGGAAGAAAATATGAGAGATCAATTTGTGTGCGGTCTACGCAGTGATATGATGCGTCAACGACTTTTTGCTGAGGATTCTTTAACTTGGACGGGCGCAGTGAAATTAGCTACGTCAATGGAAGCAGCCCAGCGTGACTCATCAGTGGTAGATTGCACGGGCCGCGGCGCGAGCACCTCTGGTATCGCCATTGCGAACGAAAATTTAACAAGGGTAGTAAAACAGGAGCGACAAAGGATGAGCACTGCAGACTATCAAGTGACCGAAGTGAATAAGGTGCAAATGAGTCCCTGTACAACGTGTGGCAGTTCCTCCAGTTCCAGTTTGGCGTCAATGTCCGTATCATAACTACAAATGTGATATTTGTGGCAAAATTGGACATTTAAAACGGGTGTGCTCGCTCGGTGAGAGACATCAAAATAAAAGTA
The DNA here is from genome assembly GCA_907164705.1 of Parnassius apollo. NCBI lineage: Eukaryota > Metazoa > Arthropoda > Insecta > Lepidoptera > Papilionidae > Parnassius > Parnassius apollo. The sequence goes on from CAJQZP010001397.1 coordinate 27,870, forward strand.
CCAACAGGCGCGTGTGGACCTCGAGTACGGGATCAACTGGCATTCGCGGTTCAGCGTGCGGCACTGGCAAGGCTCCGTGCGTCATGAGCGCGCCCACCACGTAGCTGAGGGGGAGAAGGACCCCTCCGCACCGGCATCGGCAAGCGAGGGGGAAGAAAACGAGCATCCAATGTTCCAAATGTCTTTGAGGGACTACAAGCCGGTTAGCATTCCTATTAGTGTTGACAATAATGTATTATTAATGGAGATTGACACAGGCTCAGCATTATCTTATTCGATGGCGGTCTGGGGCGGTTTAGCGGTGGGCAAGCAACGCTGCGCGTCCGGGCCGGCGCCGCGCCGGTGTTCTGTCGCGCGCGGCCGGTGCCGTACGCGATGCGCGAGCGGGTCGATGCCGAGCTGGACGCCATGCTGCAGGCCGGAGTCATCGAGCCGGTTGACGCCTCCGATTGGGCCTCACCTTTGGTATTAGTAAATAAACCGGACGGGTCACTTCGTATTTGCGCAGACTATAAGGTAACATTAAACCGTGTCTTACTGGTGGATAAATTTCCGGTTCCCAAAATTGAAGATTTATTATCGAATCTTAGCGGTTGTAATTGATTCAGTAAGTTAGACTTGTCCCAGGCCTACAACCAAATAGAATTAGATGGGTCAAAAAAGTACACTGGAATAAATACACATAGGGGGCTTTATATGTACAATCGTCTAGTTTACGGTTTGGCTTCCAGTCCCGGTATTTTTCAAAGAATTATGATAAATCTTTTGAAGGATATATCTAACACAGTGGTGTTCTTAGACGATATTTTGATTTATAGTGTATCTGAAAAAGATCACCTAGATACATTGCGTAAGGTACTGTTAAGGTTAAGCCAAAACGGGTTTAAAATTAAGAAACAAAAATGCGTATTTTTTTGCGAACGAAGTAAAATATCTCGGTTACATTGTAAACAAAGACGGTATAAAAGTTGATAACGAAAATATAAAAGCCATTTTAAATTTACGTGAACCTAATGACGCATCCGAATTGCGGTCATTTTTAGGAATGGTTAATTTTTATTGTAGATTTATAAAGAATTTAAGTTTTTACCTGAATCCATTTTACACACTTTTAAAAAAAAGGTAGGCATTGGTTTTGGGGGGAAAGAACAAAAGCAGGCGTTTCAGAATGTGAAATTATTATTAAGTAAAGCTGAGGTGTTAGATCATTATGACACGCGGCTGCCAGTGGTGGTAACGTGCGACGCCAGCTCGCGCGGCTTGGGAGCGGTGCTGGCGCAGCAGCGGGCCGGCCGCGAGCGCCCAGTCGCGTATGCTTCGCGAGCTCTCACGCCCGCAGAAATAAATTACAGCCAAATAGGAAAAGAGGCTTTGGCGATTGTTTTCGCATTAAAAAAATTCCATCAATATTTAAGGATCTCCTAGTTGTGTGTTATTTCGTAGTTAGCGGTGGCTGCAAATAACCGCCGGTTCGACAAACTCCGCCGATCGTTGAGTCCCGTGATTCCGTGAGGCGTCGAGGTCACCGGCCCCTAGGTGATTCTTGGCACTTTATGCGCTTCGTGCATCCTGTGCCTAGTCGCGTATTAAAGTGCCACCGTTGCACTTCCCCCAACCCTTTTGGTGTACAAAAGGGGTAGGCAAGTGCCCAGAGTGTTGATAGCCATAAACTTTTATCACCATAGTTTAGATAGGGCCTTTTAGAGTTCGACTGACGTTGTTATGTTAATAACATGTCAGGTAGGGATAAGGGGGAACCACCCCCCAAGTCAAAAATACCGCCGGATAAGAAAGGAGTGTTAGAGAGACCAGTAGCAATTAGGGATATGATGAACCCGGAGCGCACCAGAACGGTGCCAGCGTTCTCCCATATCCCCATGCGGAAACCCGTCTCGCCGCGGAAGGAGCCCGCAACGGGCGTCGCGCTCACGCCAGTCGTGTCTGAGCACACGGTTAGGCAGGAACCGTCGCCCCAACAACAGCGGGCCAAGAAAACGGCCAGACGCCACACGCCGCCAGAGACCGAAGCCTCCCTATTTGAGAAGAGGCAACGGGTAGGCTCCCATCCTCTGCTGTCGTCAGACGAAGCTCTATCCTCATCCGAAGATGAAAGGTACCATCAGGTGGTGACAACGAAGAAGGTGCTTAGATCACCACCGAAGTCACCTTCTCCACCACAACCCCCCTTCGCTCTATATCACCAGATCGACGTAGCCGAGATTCGGCTCAGTATGAGCAGGGGGGAGAGGAATCCTACAGCTGGGGGTCGACCACCTATGCAACCCTGGCAGCATCCGCCGGCCGATCATCGTCAGTGGCAACTTCCAATCCGTCCGGGCTCCCGCAGGACGATGGTCAACGACCATCTACCAGCTATGCCTATATGGTAGCTGCACCAGCAGTACCACGACCACAACCGGCGGAAGTGCCAACTGAGAAGCCTGCCGACCAAGACAAGACCCGCTACCCGCCCATAGTGGCTGAGTGCCTACCGGATTGGACGAGGCATTTTAAGGAGCTCAACAGAATGTTGGGCCACCCCTTAAATGCCCGTCCATTCGGGAAAGACGTGAGGTTTACTCCGCAAAGCGCGAACGAATTCAGGACAGTCCAACGCTACATGATCGAGCTGACTAAAGAAGTACCAACATTGTCGTGGTATTGCTATACCCCGGAGGAGGACAAGCCCACTAAAGTGGGCATCCGGGGTCTACCAATGGGCACGGACACCAAGGCAATAGAGGAGGCTATTAGGGCAAAAGGCTTCCCCGTCAAATATGTCAAAGCAATCCCACCGCGTAGAAGCAGACCTGGCTGCATCTACTTTGTCCAGTTCGACCACCTGAGCCTGGAGCAGCTCCAAGAATTATATAAAATCGACGAACTCCTCTTTATGAGAGGAGAGTAGTCATCGAGGCCTGGCAAAGGAAAGCAGGGACCAGCTCAATGCCACCGCTGCCAGGCCTTCGGACATGCATCCGCAAACTGTTTCAGGCCAGTGAGATGTGTGCGCTGTGCCGGGGAGCACATTGCGAGCCTATGCCCTAGGGGTAGGGAAGAGGAACCCAAATGTGCCAACTGTGGCAAGAACCACACGGCAAACGACCGCCGCTGCCCAGTCCTGAGGAGGACTGCTAGGAGGCAGGGGATCACCTTACCGGGGCTACTCCCGGAGGACCCTAAAAGGATCCCCCAGAGTCGCCCGAAAGCTGTTACCATCCAGCAAGACGGGTGGGCTACCATCACTGGGAAGGGCAGGCAATCAGAATAACACCTAAAGAAACGGTGGAACCCACTGAGATAAGGGCAACCACCGGGGCGACTCTACAGCCTCCCGCCAACCCTGCCACAGAACGGCAACCCTCTAAGAAGAGGAGGCGGGAGAGGAGCAGGAAAAAGCAGCCTCCTCAGGCTGTTATCTCTACCCCGACACCATCAGCACCAGTAACCTCAAAGGCGCAGATTACTCGGGGAGTCGACCAAAGACGTGGGTAGAGTGCCAGAAAGGGCCCTACCAGAACGTAGAGCCCGCTCTACAGTTAGAGCTCGCCCTACCCACAAGCCAAGAGGGCAGGACCAGGAACATCCACACCCGAGACAATTGCCAACGCCTTCATACAGGAGAACACCCGCCATCGGCCTCGAGACAGCAGATGCGATACAACGCTTAGTTGGTATTGCCATCGAGGTCGGCGCACAAGTCCTGGCTGATATCAGAGCCGGGACTGACCCAATTACAGCAATTATGAAGGCGCTGGCAAATCTATTAGCCCGGCATTACGGAGGAGAGTAATCTGCGCCTCCTCTATTGGAACCCGGGCGGAATACAGCAGAAGCTTCATGAACTCCGCACAGTCGCCCAGCAACAGGACTTGCACATTATATTGCTGGGCGAGACAAAACTAAATACAAGGACGCATATTAAGCTGCCTAATTACCACTTATACAGAAGGGACGAGGTCACCCCTCAAGGGGCCGCCTATAGAGGGACGGCGGTTCTTGTGAGGAGGGACATCGTCCACCAAGAGCTGGAATTACCACCTTTCCAGACTATGCGCTCTATCGGCATAAGAATGGAGGCGGCGGGCGAGGAACTAAGGATCTACGCAGCATACCGCCCGCCAGGGACTCCATTCTGCTCCTCAGACATCTGGACAGTGATGGAAGGCGATACACCTACCATAATCGCCGGGGACCTAAACGCCAAACACCCGGCGTGGGGGTCCAGAGTGATCACCCCGCCGGGTCTTGCACTATATGAAGACTCAGAGAGAAACAACTACGACGTTTTAGGTCCCGAAGAACGTTCCAACAGATCCGAAGCAACAACCGGATGTATTAGACATCGTGCTCTCTAGGAACGTCAACTACCCGGTAGTGGTAGAGGTGCTATACGACCTGAGCTCACAGCACCTCCCGATTTTGATAACCCTTGGCACTAAGGCGGTGACTACGCCGCCCAGAGCTTTTAAGACACGTATTGACTGGAGGCGCTACGCACAACACCTGCGGGCGAGACCTCCAGCAGACCAACTTATAAACACAGCGGACGACGTAGAGGCCGTTGCAACCAGAATTACCAAAAACATCCAGGAGGCCCTCCACGCGGCCTCTACGATCGTCCCGATCACAGAAAGGCGTGACGATCTGCCGCAGGAAATATGCGTCAAGATAAAACGCAAAAGAGCACTTAGGAGGCTCTGGGCGCGTACTCACTGCCCAAGACTAAAAGCACAACTTAACATCTTATCGGAGGAGCTGTCGGTGGCATTCCGGGCACACAGAGGAGAGGCCTGGGAGCGGCGCATATGGAAGGCGGAAGAACAAAATGCGTCGCTCTATAAACTGAACCGACAGCTAACCAAAACCAGACCTCCCGTTTGCCCGCTTACCAACAGTGCGGGCGAACGCTGCTATGATGCCAAGGGCAGAGCGGATATCCTAGGAGAGCACTTCGAGGAGCAATTTATGCCGAACCCTGCAAGTGCGGAGTACATGGAGCTTCATGCCCTAAAGGAGAGTCGCGTACAGGAGTTCCTGTCGTCGCCCGCGCCGCCTCTTGCAGGAGAGTGGTTCATCTCCCCCGCTGAACTGCGGAGGACAGTAACCCGCCTGCAACCGAGGAAGGCGCCTGGGCACGATGGGATTACCAACGCTGCACTCCGACAGCTGCCCTGTAAAGTCCTAGTAGAGATTGGTCGACTCTACAATGGGATATTGCGGACATCCCACTTCCCGGAGGAATGGAAAAAAGGCAAAATTATCATCTTGCCGAAACCCGGGAAGGACAGGCGTAGAGCTGCCAGCTACAGGCCGATTACGCTATTACCGCACATAGCTAAACTGTTTGAAAGATTGCTGCTAAGACGTCTCCATCCGTGCATCCAACTTCGGGCGGAGCAGCACGGATTCAGGAGGGGTCACTCTACAGTCACACAGCTGACAAGAGTGCTGCACCTGCTTGCGGCAGAGTACAATCGTGGCCGCATATCGTTGGGCGTCTTCCTCGATATCGAGAAGGCGTTCGACCGGGTGTGGCACTCAGGATTACTATATAAGTTGCACGAACAGACCAGTGTCCCCCCTGCTATGTTGCGGTTAATGGCGGCTTTCCTGGAAGACAGGAAGTTCTACGTCTGCGTAGAGGACGCCGAGTCCGCAACAAAAACCATCAGTGCCGGCGTCCCACAGGGCAGTTGTCTGTCTCCAGTCCTGTACGCGGCTTACACGAATGACATCCCAACATTGGCAGGCAGGCTGCAAGAATGGGAGGACGACGTTGAGCTGGCGCTATACGCGGACGATAGCGCCTATTTCACCTCGTCCGGAAGAGCCCATATAGCCACTGCCAAAATGCAGCGTCTGCTGGGCCTGTTGCCATCACGGCTGAACGAGTCGCCAACTTAGACTTATAGATTACCTCTACAGATTACCTCCCTTTCCGTAGTCGGTGAACTACGGAAAGTAAATTCTTATCCGGCTACATTATATAATGTAGCATAACCATGCCAAGATAGGCAATAAGTAACTGCCCCATAGTTATGGGGTATGAGGATATCCGGGCAATGGGGTACACCCCGAGGCCCGATACCTGCACGTACCTAGGTACGTGTAGACGACATCAATATTTATATGGGCTAGAATTTGTACTTAGAACGGATCACAAGCCCTTAGTGAGTATTTTCGATCCCGGGCATAGTATTCCTAATATGACGGCTAGTAGACTACAGCGCTGGGCATTAATTGTATCTTCGTATAATTTTAAGATTGAATTTATAAGTACCGAGCGTAATACGGCCGACGCGTTATCTCGTATGATAAAAACTTATAAAGAAACTGGTTCTTGCGAACAAAGCGACGAACCGGAGCAAACGTATTTGCATTTCGCGACGAAAACGTTACTCTTAGACTATAACATACTAAAAAAAAGAAACTGTACATGATCCTATTTTAAGCAGAGTTATTAGTTGTATAAGAGACGGCTGGCCAGGAGAATTGGATATTAAAGAATTAAAACCTTATTTTAACAGAAAAAACGAACTATATACGGAACTTGATTGCGTAATGTGGGGCCATCGTGTTGTGATCCCGAGCGTTTGTAGGTCTAAAGTTTTAAAAGAGTTGCACGACTCGCACATGGGCATGGTTAAAACAAAAGGGTTAGCGCGCAGTTACGTATGGTGGCCGGGAATAGATGAAGATATAGAGAAGTTATGTCGGTCGTGTCAGGTATGCTTAGAGGTGGCGGACGCGCCTTCTGCCCATGCGATTAGCTCGTGGCCTTGGCCAGATCGTCCTTGGTCCCGTTTACACATAGATTTTTTCGGCCCAATCGCAGGGAACACGTACTTAGTCCTAATTGACGCGTGCACTAAATGGATGGAGGTAATAAAAATGTCTTCTACCAACGCTAAAGCGGTGATAAAAGCGCTAAGAGAAATATGGTCTCGGTTCGGTTTACCAAAACAATTAGTTTCTGATAACGGTCCAGCTTTCACAAGTTTAGAATTTAGACAGTTTTTGGATAACAATGGAATACAACACACGTTTTCTGCTCCATATCATCCTTCGTCCAACGGAGCGGCCGAATGCAGTTAAAACCTGTAAAAAAGTTGTAAAGAAAGCCCTTTCTCAGAATTTAGACGTAGACACGGCTCTCCTTAGATTTCTATTAGTTTACAGAAATACCGAACATTGCACTACAGGAGAAAGTCCGGCAAAATTATTACAAGGCCGTTCGTTGCAGATGCGACTCGATTGTTTAAAACCGGAGCGCGCAGATCGCGTTAATGTAGCGCAAAGACGCCAGCAGTTGGCAGCAGGCGGGTCACAGCGGTGTTTTAACGAGGGGGATGAGATTTTATACCGTAACTACGGCACGGGTAAGAAATGGTTGGACGGAAAAGTTCAATTGCGGCTAGGTAGCACTGACTATGAAATTTTGGGCATCGATGGAAGTTCACATCACCGACACGCAGACCAGCTAAGACACAGATTTAATTTTCCTTTGCAAGACCCGATCACGATTAAAGAGTCATCCAGGCGTAATTTAATAAATCCGTTTCTAATCAACGTAACTAGTAATACTAATAACCCAGGGGAAGGTCCGGCGGCGTTGGCCGGCACGATGGCGGGTGCGGCGGGAGCACAGCGTGGCATGGCATCGCCTGATATTAATAATGCTATACAACCACAATGTTTTGAGCCCGAATTAAACCGCCGTTACCCTGTAAGAAACAGACATCCGCCAGTACGGTTTCCTTCAGTAACATAGTGATTTATTTTATATATATAATTTGGTTATCTCGTGTTACGGAAATTTCTATGTCATAGAATAAATGTTTAAGATTAAAATAGTTTTATATAAAAGTTAGTTAAGTTTATTATTTAAGACATTTATATTGTATTAAGGGTGGAGGTGTGGTATATTGTTTGTAGTTTAGTATCTCATATGTTTAGCTTTAGATATCGAGGGTAGACTCGAAAAACGATTGTAAGACGATTTCGGGCGGTGGCAGTCTCGCAATAAACGTGGAACAATTAAGAGTGTCTTATTTCGCAGATAGGTTTCGTACTCTGGTTCTGTTCCCAGATAGCCATCGTAGCCCTACTGTAAAAACACTTCAGCACTTCGATATACCGACAGTCAACTTGGCACCGCTCAAGAGACTGTAGCACCGCTAAAATTTCGACGGAATCAAAGGCTTTCTCATAGTCCACATACGCCAGGCAAAGTGGCAGATTGTACTCTTCAGACTTCTGTACAATTTGCCGAAGGATATGTATGTGGTCTACGGTGCTAAAGCCTTTTCGTAAACTGACTTGTTCGGGAGGCTGGAAGTCGTCGAGTCTGCGTGTGAGACGATTCGTAATGACTCTCGAAAACAGCACGTAGACGCGGCTCAGAAGGGATATCGGTTTGTAGTTCTTCAAGAGAGCATTGTCACCTTTCTTGAAGAACAAGACCACCGCACTTCTGCTCCACGCCTCCGGAGTAGTGCCACCATGGAGGACGGAATTAAAGAGCTTCTGAAGGACTTTAAGTACCGGTGTTCCACCCGCTTTCAGAAGCTCCGCTGTAATTCCATCCTCGCCCGGAGACTTGCCGTTTTTAAGGTGCTGGAGAGCCATTCTAATCTCACTCAGACTGACGTCCGGGATTTCATCGAAATAATTTCGGATAAGACTTGCCCTTGGATCGTTACTCACACTTGCGTGTGGCTAAAACGATGATGTGTACAGCTGCCCATAGAACCTCTCAATATCACTCAAAATCTTCGGTGTCCCAGAAACGATGCCGCCACACTCAGTCTTCAGCTTTGACAGTTGGCTTTTTCCGACCTGACAAAGAATTTCCGGTAAAGACTTTGGAGCCCTGGATCCGCTCAATCGCTTCTTCAATACGAGCAGTATTGATGTTGCGTAAGTCCTGCCGCATGCATTTGGAGATCTGTCTGTTCAGTTGCCTGTATGCTGTCATATCTGCTGACGACTGCAGCTTCATCTCCCGTCTAATATCCATGAGATTAAGAGTGTGATCGGAGAGTTTTTGTGTTTTTCTGCGGCGGGTCTTGTAGAACTTAGCTCCGACCGCATGAACAGTTTCCACAAGCTTGTCATTCATATTGTCCACTGTATTGCAGTCATCTAGGCACTGAAAGCGGTTTGTAACTCGAGCTGAAAAGTTTCGGGATTCTGGATCAGAGCACGAGGGGGACGGAGCGCTGACTTCATTAGACGAGACCTCTCCAACATAACGTTAAGGTTCAGTGTGCCTCTAACCATTTGGTGATCGCTGCCAGTTTTCACCCTTGCGATCATTGAGACATCACTGAATAGTTTGCGTCTGGTTGTCATAATGAAGTCTCATTTTTTTCGAGCCGTCGGGGCTCGACCAGGTCCACTTCCTGTGGGGCCGCTTCCGGAAGAAAGAGTTCATCATAAAGAGTCCCTCTTTCTCCATAAAGTCGGCCAGCTGCTGGCCCCTACGGTTTCGTAGTAGGAAACCCTTTTTACTGGGATCAAGGTTTTTTTTATCTATGTTCTGAAAATGAATCTGCATTTCGTTTCTTGATCGAGGATAAATATTATTTTCTATGGGCCTCAGCATCCACGTACCATCAAGTAGACTGTGTATTCGCTTCACCAATCTTTCAACCCTATTCTATAACTAGTGACCCGCCGTGAAAAGTAACTTTTAATATATTTTATTTATAATCCATATTGAATAAAAAAGTTTCTGTTTCTGCCCTAGCTGCGTTTGAGTAGAATATTGGCGTTATTTAGATTAAAGATAATTTATTTACTATTTTTTCATTACTAGTTTTTTTTTTTAATGTATAATTTTTTCGTATAAAATATTGTCACTCTAGATCTTTAGTTCGCTCTTGGCATTGCTTCCTATCTGTTCGTAAAGTTTCATCATAATAGGTTCAGCCATTACGAAGACTAGCCGCGACAGACAGACAGACAAACATGGTTAATTGCTAGCATGCGATGATCCCCTTGAAATTAATATGAGCCGGTTATTTCAATATCACAGACACACACTTAAATTTTATTTATATGTATAGATATATAAATTTAATATTATTCACATGGATGAGGAGGTCGGAACCTTAATTTTCTCATCTACCTATTTAATATTCAAACTTTCAAGTTTTTTTTTTAGCAGAACTCAACTCATCGCGATATAGATTAACTATCTTACAGTTTCAGATAAACTAAATTTCCCGCCAGTAATTACTTCTCGGGACACTGTATCGCTAAACAGCTTATCAGTCGCGCCAAAGTTATTAATGACTCTCGTCTACGGGATTCGAGCTAAGGTTTAAGAAAATCTTCATTTTTTTAAGCAAATTAAACGGGAGATACATGTGATGATATAAACGTAGGAACAGATGAATATCTTCTTTTTCTTTATTAGTCTGTAAAGTCCATTGCTGGTCTTGGGTCTCACCAGTTGTGTGGAGAATCTGCCTTAGCCGTCACACAAGGCATACGGGTTCAATATCAGATACAGCCGTTACCGTTACAGTCTATAAAACTCTACTGCTGAACATAGCCCCCCCCCCCCCCCCATAAATTGCTTCATAGGGGGAATAAAAGCAAATATAATTACAACATATATCGCCACGCTTAGAAAGTGGGTTGACAACTGCAGTTTTTTTTTATTTTTTAGTCGTTATCAGGAATACGCTGCTGCCCACCTTCTGATTTGTTTCCTTCTGTCGCTTTTCCCGACAGCATCAGGGTGATATACTTACACCGCCACTACACGGCTTTTGTGATCGTGCGATCAGATACAGATGGCGGTATCACTATCTTGTTTGCTGCAGACGTAAAATACTCAAAGTCAAAGATGCGAGGCGCCTGGTGCTATGACGGTGCGTCTCGCAAGCACTGGACTTTCAGGGCAAATGAAATTAAATGAAAGAAGATAAGTTATATAAGGTATAAGTGCTAAGACATACAAGTATTAGTAGACAAATGCGTAATAGTATTAGTTTTTTTTTCATAGGATAGAGTGACAAACGAGCACACAGTCCACCTGGTGGTAAGTGGTGGTAACTCATTAAATCTTAATATTTTATTTGAACTCCTCCATTTTTTCTTTGATGACAAATAAAAACGGTTTTATATGTAATTGGTGAGAGAAAACATGAAAACTTAGAAACCAAATGTCAATTAATTTCAGATCAACCAAATTAATTAAAGCCTTAATGGTTTCATTAGCACGCTAGCTTTGATCTTTCTTGACGCGTATTTTGATATAAGCGCCTGGTTCATTAATTTAATGATGAACTGTCACTTATGTTAGAACACCGTTCGCGGATACTGTCTCTCCGAGGCTTTATAATGGTAAAAACAATATTTAAAAAAACTGATCCAGTTAAATTACATCTACCCTACGTTTTACTTAATTTACGAAATTTGTAACATTTAATTTGTTTTTTATTACCATGAATAATTTTGTTTTTATTTGCTTAGATATTGACATCGGCGAGGCTTTGAAAAATTTATGAAGTATTACAACGTCGACTTAATCCAATATTTTTGAATATTCAAACTTACACGACTGACAAACCCAACCGAAAACCTAAAAGAACCAATAAAGTTTAACCCATACAATGTTGACTTAACATCACTGAAACTACGAATATTTACTGAAAGGCTGTTTCCTTATTCTGGTTGAATTGCCTTCAATCTTCATCAGTAGCGGCAGTTGAAAGCAGATGTGCTATAGCAATAATCTTACCTCGGATATTAGCAGAGATTTGTTTTTAAACCTATATTTATTTAAGAATTTGGTACCATGCTGGTTATTCCAGTTCTATAATTGCCTATATATATATATATATATATATATATATATATATATATATATATATATATGTGTGTGTGTGTGTGTGTGTGTCGTGATAGGCGACAGATGGATATTGAAACAAGTGATGGCCAGAATCATCTTTTTTATATGATAAGTGCGACACAAACGAGCACACAGTCCACCTGATGGTAAATGGATGCAGTGGTCCATAGACATCAGCATCAATTTACCACTGTATTGTATTTTGTGCTCATTTGTCACCTATTTTCTACAAAAAATATTTGTCACCCATCTTTATGTATATAATCCTTCTGTCCGTGTGTATGTGACTGGACCCAAAAGTCTGGACCGATTTTGATGAAATTTTGTGTGTGTGTGATTGCTCTTATTCTATAAAAACAGCCCACTTCAAGTTAAATTAAGTACCAATCTACGTCGATGATGAATCCATTAACAGAACAACAAGAAGAGTCTTTTGAATTTAAAAAGGACAACGTTGCTAAAATGTATGCATTAGTTATATGTATACGGCAGCCTTAAGTCAACATTGAGGACAATTTTAATTTACAATGGTTGGAACAATCTCCTTCCCTTGGGAAATTTTATGTAGACGGAGTACGTCTGCCGTTTTTCAGGTCCAGTAAACTACTAAGCAAGGTAAGATTAATGATAAATTAATGTAGGGTTTCAGTTTTACGTAAGAATTATTACTGTTTCACGATGTGTTACGACGTTATATTACTCTGTACACTGTTAAGATTACGATGAGATGATCTTGATTGTTTCTTTTTAAATAGAATAAAGATGATAAACGTTCACGTATATTCGTAGTAAGTGGACGTAGTAAGTGGCGGCGTCAGAGGACCCACTACCCTATGTCATCGCGTGGGTGTTTCAACAGGCGACACAGTGGAACCGAGACAGGTGAGATGGGCATCAGCATTTTCTTAATAACAGCTCAAAATTATAAAAGTCTACGGTTACCAACCCCGCTGGCAAGCGTGGAGTCTATGGAAAATATCCTTCTTATGAGACAATCTATGTAGGAGTCCTATATTCACCAGAGGGGTTTTAAAAAACTGTAATGAACGAGTGATTGAATCAAAGTACGAAACATACAATATTTATTACATTGAAGTAAAATTTATTTAAGCGTGACTTGAGGGTAACTTACATCTTCTTTTGGATGGAAATAACGTTCAGTAAAATCTATAGTTCTCTTACGTAGTTTCCGTTTTCCGCATTTATAAAGGCAACGACTAACGTATATCGTTAGTACTACTTAGTTAGTTAATACTCGTACATTCTATATTGTACCTCAATTTATTTCTGCTCTATTTCTTCTATAAATAATTTTTATATTTTTTATAAAACTGAATTTAAAAACGAACTTACTGTCTTTCAAACAAGAAGGCTGCAAATGTGTTGTCACCTTGAGGACTACTAAGATGGAATGCCTCACAGCCTGTAGTTATACTAACTCTCTATCTTCCTCACACTGGAACACACAACGCAAGCACTACTATTTGGAATCAGAAATAGGTAAGAAGGTGCTACCCACCCAGACGCAGTCCTAGGCAGAAAGGGAAACAGAAACTTTTTTATTCAATATAGGTTATAAATAATAAATATCGAAAGTCACTCCTATGTTTAGTTTACCAATAGTTCGGAAAAACCTTTGTTTTGGGAACCAGCAAGAAAACTAGCGAAAACTCTTTTTTATAAAGAAAAATACAGTTCACAATCGTATATGTTACATGATTAAAAACTGAAAAAAAAAATTAAGTTTCCTAATTTTTTATAGGTTAGGGAAACACTACTACTAGCACACAATCCACCTGATAGTAAGTGGTTGCTGCGGCCCATAGGCATCTACATCTATCTTCTATTAAGAATCAAAATGCGGATGTCACCCGTGAGGACTAAGATGGAATGCCTCGTTTCCAATAAAAAGGGTCTCCCGTTCTCTACACTCACCGTACGAAACACAGCAGCATTAAGCTACTATTTTACGCTGGTATTTATTCTGTGAGAGAGTGTTCCTTCCCCGGTCGAGCCGACCCATTCGTGCTACAGCTATACCACTAATATAACTGCAGCATGGCTCTACCACGTATAAGGTACCTCTACCACGTATACCATTTCCAAGGGTTATTATCATCCATAAATTACTTAATATTAGAAAAACCCTTTTGACATAAAATTTATGTAATACAGTTTTCGTAACTTTGAAGAGATCAAATTGCATATACTTTCTGGGTTTTTGTTGTAATAGCATATACATCGCCCAAAGAATTCATTTTACTCCCTCGGTGCACGTCGAATAACTGTTACTACTAGCTTGTATAGAGTCCTACTACCTATATTTTAATAAGTTTTACTTATTATTAACAATATGTACTTCAAATTTGCAGAACATTAATTATTTTATTTAGTTATTAAATATTAAAACACATGTAATGCCGTGTGGTGTCGTAAGGGACTATGTGACAAAACGGGAACGGATATGAGGTATTTTACGCTTAACGGGAGGTATTTTTTTAAATAGAATAAATGTGACAGATAGCACAGAGCCTTCTTGATTGTAAGTGGCTGCTGTGGCCCATAGACATCTATCCTCGATTAAGAATCAAAATGCAGATATACGTTGTCACCATTGAAGACGAAGATGATAGACCGCCTTCCTAATAAAAGAGTATCTGTGCCTCTACACTCAACTTACGAAATAGAGCAGCGTTGAGTTGCTATTTTACGCTAATATTCTATAGAGCGTGGTCCCTGGTTGAGCCGATACATTCGTACTGCAAAAATAATATAGCTACAGCATGGCTCTAACGTGTATAGAATATTAATTAAAGTGATTGAACTTCCTTGTGCTTCCATGCGACTGATGGAGTTTTAATGTGTTTTTATCCCTAAAATCCTGTAGTTTTCAATTTCTTTTAGTAGCTCAGGAAATAAGCGCTTACCAAAAATTTCAAAGGACGTGATCAACCCTCGTTCGATTTAATTACAATTTTAAGTGCTGATGATCGAGCACGTAGTAAGTGCTCTATGGTGAAGGAAAACATCGTGAGGTTGATCGTGGTGAATTAAAAACATGTGAAGTGCACTAAAACGTGTTGAAGTAGTGTAGTTGACATTTCATCATCAACATCATCATAAAGCTGCGGCAAATCACTGCTGGACATATAGGCCTCGTTCAAGGGGCGCCAATCAGCTCGACCTTCGTTTTCATCCAGTTGTTGCCAGTCGCCTTGCGTAAATCGTTGCTCTATCTAGACCCTTGTTCGGTAGACACTTGCCCTAAATTCCCCTCAGAAATAAGAGGACTATGCCCAACAACTCTGTCGTTAGTCAAGTTTCCTTACAATTAATTACGTTTAAATTGAGAGTTAGTGTAGGCTATGCACAGTAAATAAATATAAAAAATAAAAGTAATACATCCCACTTTAATTTTTTTATTTATTTTAAGGAAACAGGACCTTGACAAAATAGTTAGTAATGAAGATAAATGAGTGGCGTAAGGATCCATTATATCTTCTTCGCAGTCGTCAATGAGATCGTTTGTTGTTAAGAAGGCGGAACTTTCATGCTATATAACTTACTTTAACAATACAATTTGCCTTCAATATTTGTTTCAATACTTTCTGTTCTTCTACCAATATTTCTGTTTTATCAGATATAATTTTGTTAAGCTGCTTGTTAACATTTTCAATTTAGTAAGCAATAAACACCACACTCATTTTTAATTTCAGCGTGAAATGTACTACTTTATGATCAGCAGTCGCGCTGACGACCACTAGACCAACAAATCAATCAAAGACAAAGACCACGATACAGCCTCGAACGACAAATTACTTCGATTTGGGAAAGGTTCTAATTAGCAAATCCAGTTTAAATCAAGCAACCCCTCAACTAATTTGGGCTAATGCTGCCGTAACATTATACAGAACCCCTAACTGCGAGTGTGTTAGGGGTAATTGCAAAAAAGTTACCGGAAACGACGTGAGTCGCAAGTGCGTATATTGAATGTATACAACAACAGTACGCACAGGTCGGGAATGATCGCGTATAGTTTCAACTTGTTATGAGCATAGCTATTTTTAGAAACTATACATGGTTATTACGATTTTATCGCGTATACATTCCAATAAGGTACGCTAAAATTTTGAGCGAAAAGTATACCGCACTAGTTAAAAACATACATGGAGGATAAACGCGATAGAGTGTATGTAATTAATGTGTGTATATAGTATTTGTATGGTTTACAAAATAACAATAATATTATAATTAAACTTATAATTACTTCCTGTTTCCTGACAGAAGCTATAAGAAGTAATTTGGGCTACTTTTATTTTAGGAAAATAATTAGGGTTCCGCGCATAAAACTAAAACCCATGAAATACAATCGTAACCAATTCCGCGCGGACGAAGTCGCGGGAAACAGCTAGTCAATAATTAATTACATACTGGCGACTGGGTAGGATCTGTTGATGTATTATTTAGATTTCAGATGATCAAATATTCACAAAGATATGAAAAGGAGAGAAGAGAAAACAGACTTGAAGATTAGCCCGAACAGATTGACGGACATACAAAATATTTTTTATTGAATAGAATTACGAACGAGCACACAGTCCACGTGATGGTAAGTGGATGCTGTGGTACATAGACATCTACATTTACCATCCACTAAGAATCAAAATGCACAGTATTCACCAGTGAGGACTAAGATGGAATGCCTCGTTTTCAGTAAAAAGGGTCTCCGGTTCTCTACACTCACCATACGAAACACAGCAGCATTGAGCTGCTATTTTACGTTATTGTTCTGTGAGAACGTGGTTCTTCCCCGGTCGAGCCGACCCGTTTATGCTACAACTATAATATAGTTGCAGCGTGGCTCTGCCACGTAAAATGTAAATAATACAATAAATTCGATATAATAAACACTCTAATTTTATTTACATTATATAGATAATTACGAGCCGAGGTAGCTCAGAGGCGCTCGCTGTTAGTTTAACAGTGCGCCTGCACCCCGGGTTCAAACGAAATTATTGATTGAAATTTTAAGTGCTGATTTACCACGTGCTCGCTGGTGAAGATGAACATCGTGAGGAAACATGCACCTCTGTGGACTAAGGAAAAAATATTTTGAAGACATGTGAAGATCGCCAACACGCATTGGAGCAACGCGGCGGATATTTCCTTGTTCTAAAATACCCTCTCAGAAGTGAGAGAAGGCCAGTGCACAGCGGTGGACGTATAAGGCTGTAACTCTAACTTTAACTTTAGGGTGTAACATGTGAACGAAGTAGAAGCCTATGACACTGATAGTTTACAAAAAATAGAAACAAATATTTTCAATTGAACGTTTGAATTTTTTTTAACAATTACTTTGCCCTTTGCCCTTGAGCATGTGACCCTGCGAAGTGAGAAGGTCAAATATTCATACTAAATTTAATGTTTTATTGCCGTTCGTAAAGTAGGGTGCGTATGATTTGAAATTCTATAGATTTTAAATAATTAATTTAATTAAAAATTATTGTTTTATTTTTTTTTTATAGAATATCAGTGCCATAGGCTTCTACTCTGTTCACATGTTACACCCTATTTTTTTCCAGACGGTAAAAAAGGTCATCCAGTTCGTACATGAATCTAAAAATTGCTCACTTAAAGTATAGGGTATTCTTATTATTTTTATGTA
The DNA here is from genome assembly GCA_907164705.1 of Parnassius apollo. Lineage (NCBI taxonomy): Eukaryota > Metazoa > Arthropoda > Insecta > Lepidoptera > Papilionidae > Parnassius > Parnassius apollo. The sequence continues at coordinate 45,404 of CAJQZP010001397.1, forward strand.
TAATTATTATAATTAAGCGGAATATTGCCCCCCGCGTATTCTGGGGGGGGGGGCAATATTCCGCTCAAGACTAAAACTGCTCGGGGCAAACGGAGCAACAAGACCAAGACGACCCAAGCCACGCTGTCCGTGAATTTCTGCAATATCAGGGGACTTCACTCTAACCTAAACGCCGTCCACTACCATCTCGAGACGGCGAGGCCGGCTCTGCTCTTTCTGACCGAGACGCAGGTGTCCTCTCCGGCTGATGACCGACTCTTCGACCACGTCCAAATGGCTGCAGATTCGTTGCTACAGCAGATCCCCTCCGCAGAGATCGTGATCCTCGGCGACTTTAACGCCCATCACGCTGAATGGCTCGGTTCACGTTTAACCGATCATGCAGGGAGATCTGTTCATGATTTTGCCTTGGCATATGGTCTGACACAACTGGTTACTTCGCCTACGCGGATTCCAGATGTGGAGGATCATGCACCTTCCCTGTTGCACTTTCTGCTGACCTCTCACCCGGACGGATATCAGATTTCCGTCGACGCCCCTTTAGGCTCCTCGGACCATTGTCTTGTCCGGATTGTGGTGCCACTCACGCTGAAATCGCGGTTGCATTCTGCAGGCTGCCGCCGTGTTTGGCACTATAGGTCAGCCGATTGGGATGGGATGCGGTCTTTCTTTGCATCCCTACCCTTGGGGGCGGGTTTGCTTCTCGCCGGATGATCCCAACGTTGTTGCGGATTCTGTCGCTGATGTGGTACTTCAGGGTATGGAACTTTTTATTCCTTCCTCTGTGGTGCCCATTGGAGGCAAATCTCAGCCATGGTTTGGTCGCTCCTGTAAAATAGCATCATGCTATAAGCAGGAGTGCTGCCGAGCCTGGGCTGACGCATCAGCGTCCAGGGATGTAAACACCAGCGCTCTAAAAAAGAAGTATAATTCCGCCTCTAGGTCCTTCAAAAGAGTCATTGCCAAGGCAAAGTCAGAGCACATAGGCAGAATTGGCGAGAGACTAGTTCGTCTTCCTTCTGGAACCCGTGCATTCTGGTCTCTCGCCAAGGCTGTCCAGGGGAATTTCTGTCAGCCATCTCTTCCATCTCTGCACAGGAGGACGACTCACTGGCCCACACCGCAAAGGAGAAAGCCGATCTTCTAGGCTCTTTCTTTGCGTCCAACTCGACTCTCGATGACGGGGGGAGTACGCCGCCGACCATCCCGCGGTGTGAGTGCTCCATGCCAGAAGTGCAGTTCACTCAGCGCTCGGTTCGCAAAGCACTCCTCTCCCTGGACATCTATAAGTCGAGTGGGCCTGATGGAATCCCCCCAATTGTGCTGAGGACGTGTGCTCCAGAGTTGGCACCGGTTTTAACGCGTCTTTTCCGGTACTCCTACTCCCTAGGCGTAGTCCCAAAATCATGGAAGACGGCTTTCGTCCACCCGATCCCTAAAAAAGGCGACCGCTCAGACCCGTCCAACTACCGGCCTATCGCCATCACCTCCTTGTTCTCCAAAACAATGGAGTCCATTGTAAACTGCTAGCTCATGAGGTACCTTGAGGATCACCAGCTGATTAGTGACCGCCAATACGGTTTTCGCCGTGGTAGGTCAGCTGGTGATCTTCTGGTCTACCTAACTCACAGATGGGCGGAGGCAGTAGAGTCCAAGGGGGAGGCATTGGCCGTTAGTTTGGACATTGCGAAGGCCTTCGATCGGGTTTGGCACAAAGCGCTTCTTTCGAAGCTCCCTTCCTATGGGCTTCCCGAGAAATTGTGCGATTGGATCACCAGCTTTCTTGCAGATCGGAGCATCAAGGTCGTTGTAGACGGTGCAAGCTCCGATTGCAAGCTTATTAATGCAGGTGTTCCACAGGGCTGCGTGCTATCGCCAACGCTGTTTCTTCTGCATATCAATGATATGTTGCAAACCCGTAGCATTCATTGCTATGCAGATGACAGCACTGGTGATGCTCTTTACACCGGCCGAGCCAATATTTCTCGGGAAAACGTCTCTGAGTGCCGGGACAAACTTGTGTCTGAAGTCGAGTCTCTGCTGGACAGAGTCTCGGATTGGGGGCGACTAAATCTAGTCCAGTTTAACCCCCAGAAGACACAAGTTTGCGCGTTAACCGCTAAAAAGAACCCCTTTGTCGTATCCCCTCAGTTTCAAGGCACTCCCCTTGTTGCCTCAGTCAGTATCGGAATCCTCGGCGTCGACATATCGAGTGACGTGCAGTTTCGTGGTCACTTGGAAGGGAAGGCCAAATTGGCCTCTTAAAAAGCTTGGCGTGCTCAGCAGAGCGGGACAGTATTTCATGCCGGCACACCGCCTGCAACTTTACAAGGCGCAGGTTCGGCCGCTCATGGAATACTGTTCCCATCTCTGGGCTGGGGCTCCCCAGTACCAGCTCCTTCCACTTGACCGTATCCAGCGCAGAGCGGCTCGAATCGTTGACGACCGAGTGCTTTCCGATCGGCTCGATTCACTGGCGCTGCGAAGAGATGTTGCATCTCTTTGCGTATTTTATCGCATCTATCACGGAGAGTGCTCTGAGGAATTGTTCGGATTAATCCCAGCCGCCAAATTTCGTGAACGCACTACACGGCAAACATCCCGATACCATCCACACCATCTGGATGCTTGGCGGTCCACCACTGTACGTTTCAAAAGGAGTTTTCTTCCGCGTACAACCTCTCTGTGGAATAATTTACCACCGGTGATTTTTCCGGACCGATACGACCTGGGGACCTTCAAGAAAAGAGCTTACTCCTTTCTAAAGGGCCGGCAACGCACCTGCAATTCCCCTGGTGTTGCGGTTGATCATGGGCGGCGGTAGTCACTTAACATCAGGTGAGCCACATGCTCATTTGCCCCCTCTTCTATAAAAAAAAAAATTAGACCGAATTTTCGAACAAATACTAAATAAGACTGTGTAGAATGAATTCCTGTACGGGCTTTGCAACATGCAGGCTATAAGTTACAGCACATAAGATAATCTAAGTACTACTCTATATCGTTCGGTTAGTTTTCGGTGTGGTAGAACCATAGAATATTTATGTATGGGTAGAACCACGCTGTAGCTATATTATAGTTTTAGCACAAATGGAACGTCTCTACCGGGGACGGACCACGCTCTTACAGAATGCCAGCGTAAAATAGCAATTCAATGCTGCTAAGTGGAGGATAAACGTAGGAGTCTATTGGACTGTGTGCTCGTTTGCACCCTTATTCTATAAAAGTAATGATCACAATCAATAAAATCTACTGCTCATGTCCTCTTAGATTCCTTTTTAGTAGAAGGTCACAGTTGCTATGCTAGGGTTAGCAACCGTAGTTTTATTTTTATTTTTTTAGTTGTAATTAGGAGGACTACCGAGCTGCTGGTTTGTTGTCATCGGTACCCACAGCAGGACATGGGGTAGTGGATATTCTTACACCACCACTACAGGGTGGGAAAATTAAAAGATGAAATGGAAAGATTTAGCATAAAAATAGGTGATTTACATGTATTGATTTGTCAAGTAATTAACAACAAAAATAAAAATAAAACAACAAAAGTGGCTGACTTAAAATTTTAACATATTTTTAATTTATACTTAAGTTTAAATAATTTAGAACTCTTAAATACGCAGAAAATATTTAAAACGAGCTGGGCTCCCGACTTCGCCAGCGTGGAATTAGTACTTTTATTATTTATTTGTAGTTTTAACTGCGATGATCTAGAAAGACACTAATCTGGATAAAACAATCAGTTATTCACTCAATCAGACAAACTAACGAATAGAAAAAAGGCAGGCCCAGAAACGAACTAAAGGCCTGACCCGCGAAAAAACAAAGAAACGAATTGGGAAAACTATAGGTTGTACAATTTTGTTTCATAATGAAAATAAATATCAAATAGACCGCAAAAACCTAGTTCACAATTTGCTCCTGAATTTTTCTAGGCAAGTTTTATAGAGCACTATTTCCCTTTACCGAAAGATTCGCACATAATATTATGTCAGTAATCAGTTCGGACTAAAAAACATTATTGATAGGTTGGTTCACATGTAAAATACATTTTAACAAGAATGTCCCTCTGGGATTCTTGCTGGTTCTTCCCAGGACAGAGGTTTTTTCTCGAACCAGAGTTAAAGTAAAACACGACTTTCAATAAGAATTACATGTATTCTACATTGAAATTGTTTAATGAATGGGCGACAGTAGGAGTCCATAAGAGTAGACAAAGGTTATATGAACTTTACAATGAAAGGTCATATAATCCTAGCGTCTAATTTAGGGAATATGTAAAAAAATATTCCAAAATATTTAAAAGAGTGTGCTCCTTAGCCAAGTCATTGTATTTAAGCAACAAAATAAAGACTGCTTCTAATAAAATTAAAATGACATGGAGTATAATTAATAGTGAAACTGGTAAGGTCAACACTCGCAATTCAAACTACCAGTTAAGTTTTAACAATAAATTAACTAAATCAGATCAGGACGTTGCAATGGTTTTTGAGAAATATTTTATTGATATTCCAATCTTAACCACTAAGTCACTGAATTCTTCTCCTACCGTTGCCGAATCATTACTTAAACAAAATGTAAATGTGTATACAAAGAATTTTACATTTCATAAAGTTTCATCAAAAGATATTGTAAAATATTTTAAGACTATTGATATTAAGAGAACCGCCGATCTGTGGGGGATTTCTGTTAAAGTTATTGCGTCTATAATAGATACAATCGCACCTCAACTGTCTATTATTTTTAATAGTAGTATCAAATCTGGTGTGTTTCCTGATTTAATGAAGCATAGTAAAGTAATACCTTTATTTAAATCTGGTAGTACATTGGACCCCGCTAATTTTAGACCTATTTCTGTACTGCCAACACTTAGTAAAATTTTTGAAAAAATTATTCTTGATCAATTGTTAATTTTTTTAATGTAAATAAATTACTTCATAAAAATCAATTTGGTTTCACAAGGGGTCGCTCGACAACTGATGCTGGTGTTGAGCTGATTAAATATATATTTAATGCATGGGAGAATTCACAGGATGCTTTGGGTGTGTTCTGTGACCTATCCAAAGCCTTCGATTGTATTCACCATGAAACATTAATCAGGAAACTTCAACACTACGGTGTAAGAAATGATGCTCTTAAATTAATTATTTCATATTTAAGTGACAGAACACAAAAAGTTGTTATTAATAGTATGAGTTCTTCCGGGTCGATGGTACAAATGGGCGTGCCTCAGGGCTCAATTCTCGGCCCCTTTCTGTTTCTTGTATATATTAATGACTTACCTTACATAGTAGGGGATAACCATGATATAGTATTATTTGCTGATGATACTTCATTAATTTTAAAATTAAAACGACAGTTATTAAAATACGACGAAGTAAATAATGCTATAGCTAAGTTAGTCAATTGGTTTAATGTTAATAATTTGCGTTTGAATGGAACTAAAACTAAATGTATGAAATTCGTAACTCCTAATGTTAAACATGTCAATACTAATGTAATTTTAAATGGGGAGGAACTGAGTCTTGTTGATACCACCATTTTTCTTGGAATCACACTGGACGCAAAGCTTCAATGGCTCCCCCATATATCAAAACTAGCTAGCAGACTTAGTTCTGCAGCATATGCTGTAAAAAAAGATTAGAACTCTTACCAGTGTTGACACAGCTAGAATAGTTTACTTTAGTTATTTCCATAGCATTATGTCGTATGGTATTTTGCTATGGGGACACGCGACTGACACTGAAATTATATTTATTTTACAGAAAAGAGCCATTAGATCAATAAATAATTTAAAACCAAAAGAGTCACTGAGACAAAAATTTAAGGAAATTAATATATTAACTCTGGCCTCTCAATACATTTATGAAAATGTAATGTACGTACACAAAAATTAAAGTAGTTTTGCGAAAATAAGTGATATTCATTCTGTAAATACTAGGAGCAGACACAAGCTGGTAGTACCAGTTACTCGACTCCACCAAGTCAGTAATTCATTCTTGGGGCGATGTACGCTTTTACAACAAAATCCCAGAAAATATACAAAATTTGTCATACACAAAGCTCAAAAATGTTTACTAACTAAGTTTGTATAAAAAGGGTTATTATAATATTAAGGAATTTATAGATGATAATAACCCCTGGGAAGGGTGATCGCTACCAAGCTATTTCTAATTTGTCTTGTGTTGTTGATTGTAAACATGATTGTAAGCTATTATTAAAAAAAAGTTTCTTGCTGGTTCTTCCCAGGACAGAGGTTTTTTTTGCGAACCAGTGGTAAATTAAAAAAGTGATTTTCAATAAGTATTTTTATAATCTACATTGAATAAAAAAGTTTCTATTTCTATTTCAATAAAAAATATTCTATTCTATTCTGGTAGGTATGTTGGAAATATTATAAAAGTAAAACAAACTAAGGTAGGCATTCAGCGCTCAAAAAAAATCAATTAACACAAATACACGAATACCGACGTATTAATAAAAATACAACGTATTTAAAATGTAGGAAATGTGGTAACAAAATCTTTTAATTCGACGGTAACACCATCTAGTTGCAAATTGCAATAATACTAACCTAACCACAATGATAAATAGACAACTGTAGTGTTTTGTATAAAAATTACCTTTTAAAAGGTATATTGGAACAGTTTTTTGTAGAGTTCTAAAATATGTATTGTTCATAATTATCGCAATTTCGTTTTACGAATTTCCCCACCACCGTGCAATTAAAATTATAAATTAATTACACATTTAATAATAAGTAAACAACACATGCTTCTAGTACTCAGTGTAAAATACCTAAAATATAAAAAATGTAACAATATACAAATATTTTAAAATATAAAATTAATAACAATACAAAAAAAATACCACAAAGGAATATTAATGTGTTGATAAATGTTGTGCCGAAAAACGTTATAAAAGAGCCGTGTTGAATATCTCTTACATTATTATAAGTATTTAAAACTTTGTAATGTCTGGGTGTTGGGGAATTAAATCCTTGTACAACTCTACGAAGGGGTGGCGAAAGGGGCATAATGAATTTGGGTGGATATCTACTTGGGATACGAAAATTAAATTAACAGTTAAAAAAAGTCGTAGAGCTTATATGCTTCAATCAATTTATTATATATTCTGTATAGATTGAGTGTAGAGAACCGGAGACACTTTTTACTGGAAGCAAAGCATTCCAACTAGTTTTCAGAGTGAGGTGGCATTCTGTATTTTGATTCTTAATCGATAATAAATGTAAATGTCTGTGGGCAAAAGCATCCATTCACTATCAGGTGAAGTGTATGATCGTTTGTCATCTTTATTCTATAAAAATGACATTTTTTATGTTTGATGATCATCGTAATACTGCTATTCTAACGTAAAAATGGAATCCTTCATTTTTTATCACTATTCTGTAAGTTTACCTTGCTTAATTAATCCTATTGGAAACAGAAAACCGGCAGACGTACTCGGTCTGCTTAAATTTCCCTAGGGAATGTGACCGTTCCAACCATCGTAAATTAAAAACGTCCTTAATGCTGCCTCAAGGCTGCTGTATATAACTAATGTACACATTTTAGTAACTTTGTCCTTTTATATAATTTCAAAAGATATGAAAGACTAGCTGTTCCCCGCGACTTCGCTCGAATAGAATTTATTACGATTGGTTTTCATGGGCTTAATTTTTTTTTACACTTAATCTAACAAGACTTTAGAGAAAAACACAGGACCAACGGCTTTACCTGCTTTTCGAGGCAAGGGGGCGAAACGCCGCCAACTTCCTGACTTCGGCCGACTTCTGAGTATTTCTTGATAGAAAAACTTAATAACTGATTTTAATCCGACAGAGTCGAAACAGTAACCACATGATCAATAGTCACGTTTACGACGACTACAACCAAAGACGCAGTCACTAGACAACAAAAATCAAATAATAAGCGGTATTTTAATACAATAACACAGTCTACAATTATTTCGATTTTCCCTATCAAATTCATTGTTACCGTAAATTTTTGAAGAAAACTTTTTTTTAAAAAGAATCCCTTATATAAATGATCGTATACAAACCAAAAACCTGTTATAAACAGTAAATGTTGGCGGACTTCACAAAGTTTTTACGCAAACGAGGTTTTTTTAGTCCCCAGTGATACAAGGCACCTGCAATATATTTCTTAATCCAGGATAGACGTAGACTTCTTTGGACCACAGCATCCAGTTATTTACAGGTAGACTATGTGTTCGTTTGTCACCCGTGATCTATTAAAGAAAATATTTTATTTCTCATATTATATATACAAGCTTCTTATCACATTTCCCTTTCACCATAGAGCACGAGGTACATCAACACTTAAGACAGCTATCAACAATGTTATAAATGCCGGAGGGCCTCCAAGCTATTTTTCTTTAAGTGAATGACGAGAACCAAAACCCTTTTTGCTAGCAACGAGGCAGCATTTTATTCTTAATTGAGAATAGATGTAGGTGGCTATGGTGGAGAATATAAGAAAGGTTTTTGACAAAAAACAAGCGAAATACAAAAAAATAGTTCTTAAATATTATGCTGTTAATAGAGCCGATTCATCACTAAGCATAACTTTCACAAATCCCGCAAATTCGAATTAGAAAATGGGTTTACGGAAAAGCTATAACTATTTATTTTATATTATTTTACTTCAAAGGCAAATAGCGTTTTATGAGACAGTTGTAAAAATATCGTTAATATTATAAGAGTTTCATAAAAAGCTCTGTTTAATTAAAAACTTTTTGTAGGGAGAGAAAATAAGTAAAAAGGGATTAAATCCCAAAAAATAAATATAAAACGCCAAAGTTTGGTTTACAATATAAGCAACAGTTATCCCAACTTCAAAGCGAAATAATTCACATAGCTTCGCTCGGTGCATACAATAATATTATCAAAATAAACAAACGTAACTTGACTATCTCCATTCCTCTCTCTGCAGATTTAACAGCTCAACACTTTCCCACCACTGTCTGCCAAAACCGTAGGAATAGCGTACATTTGTCTTCGCCTCAACCGGAATTTGCTACATTACATTACAGCATTAATAGCACTGGAGCCGTGGTAGCTCAGTGGTTAACGCTCGCTGTAAACACAACAGAACGCGAGTAACCCGGGTTCGATCCCCCGCCGGCACCAATGAAATTGTTAATTGCAATTTTAAGTGCTGCCCTTGCGCCGTCCATACCATGTCTCTAACGTACTGTTTCTTGTTGATCTATGTCCCGTGGAGCATGTACATGCGTAGACAATGTTCATTCATTAATGTTTGTTTTACCGCCTATCAGATATCCTTTTTCACATGGGGAAATGCCTAGGCATACCCACCTCGCGGGGCAAGGACGGGTTATGCCGGACTCGCACCGACCAAAACCCCATGGTGTTCCACCTTCGTCGCATATTAGCAGGGCCACGGGAACGCAAACATCCTCGACTGCCCCATGGCGGCGCCTCCTTGGGAAAGAACTACTCCTTCCCCTTCTACTTCTCAGATAAGGCACACCACAACATATGGCGCGCCTTCCTCCACGGCCTCCAACTACACCTGCGTAACGGACGCCTCCGTTTCCTATGCACGAAGATCACGGGGCCAGGAATAACGAACACTCAGAAGCCTTCCTGACTCCACCTCGGCTGCAGCGGTAGGGGGGAGGACACCCCTCTCACCGCAGCCTACAAGCACGCATCCGAAGTTGACTCGCCAAGCCCACTCCGAGTGGCCACCTCGAGCCGACCTTACATCTCGGGCCAAGCCAAGTTGGTTCCTATTTTTTTACCGCGGGTGACCAAGCCAGGGCTACTAAGCCCCCTCCCCTCCCGCCACGACAAGGTGGGAACCCGTTCGAGGGGCGTATCAGATGTCCACTGCTGGATAAGAGCCTCACCCATAAATTACTTCATAGGGTAAAAATTGTCATAGTTGCCAGGCAGGTTAGCATGTAATGATATAATATTGAACTGCCTCTAACAAGTTTTTCTATTTGATAAAGCCATGTTGCAGCTATACGATAATAATCGTTGTAGCACGAATGGGCTGACTCGACCGGGGAAGGACCTGGCTATGGTAAGCAGATGCTGAGGCCCGCAGACAACTACATCTAGAAAGACACCACATCAGAAACGCTGCTACCACTGAAGACGAAGAAGGAATGCTTCGTTTTGTTGATCTTAGTGTCTACTTATATTTTGTAGTTTTATCTGTTTCATAGGAAGAGTAAAACAATTGTTAATGTTTTCTATTTTTTTTAAATACTCACAATGAGGTTTGTATTTCTCCTCACGTAATTCGAACAATAAAGGGACTACCCAATTTCTGGAACTGAATAAATCTCCATTATTAGATTGCAGTTACAATAGGCAACAATTTGTTCTCAGTATTTTTTAGACAATTCAAATATTGCGAATATTACAGCGCTCAGTTCAGCGAGTTACGATGAGGGCTATTATCGGAGTTGCTCTACGTGATAAACATAGAATTGAGAATATCCGCAGTAGAACCAGATTAACCAATCAACCCAAATTCAGTAAGCTGTAAGTGGCAATGGACCGACCGAACTGATGAGGATAAAATGTTGTCGAGTGGCAGCCTCGCAACGGTAAGCGAAGCGTATGTCGGCACCACGCTAGTTACTTTTGTGGCATTTCTTGAGGCATGACGAGTTAAGCAGTGGACTTGTGAAGGACTGTAATGATGATGTTTTCTATAATACTATGTCTTTAATAAAAAAAACTTTTATTAAAAAGCAAAAACCGACAAAGAACTAAACATAAACATAAGCTAAACATAAACGTCGGTGCTAAAACATAGTGTATTAAAGTTAAAAGAAATAATAAAGCCTTGTAACTATTCTTATTAGTCCTTTGAAGTCGATATTTTTGTATATTTATATAATGTCGTCTAGATCAAATTTCGGTCACGACGGCCAACGCCTCAACGGAGATTAGCCAACGGCGCAGAACAGGAATATAGTGCCCAAGTGTATGCGCAAGCACAGGTGCACTCTCTATTCCTTCACTCTCATAGTCCGATGGGAGGGTAAACCGACACGATCAGAGCGAGAACAGGCGCAGTATCAACGGCTTTACGTGCTTTCCGAGGCACAGGGGTGAGTAACACACCATTAACTTCATGACTCCGGGCAGCTACTGACAATTTCTTGATTTTTTGGCCGACTCGAGATTCATACCCGGGACCTCATGATCAGCAGTCGCGTTTACAACCACTATACCAGCGAGGAATATAATATATATATGTTATATATATATATATATATATATATATATATATATATATATATATATATATATATATATATATAACATAAACACTCACGCCTGTCACCCAGAGGGGTAGGCAGAGACTACAGACTTCCATTTGGCACGATCCTGACACACCTCGCTCGCCTCCTTCACATCCATACACCTACGCATACATGCTCGTCGGTTAAGGGTACTCCTAATTTGGCCCGTTTGCGATTTGTTGGCGAGATATATATATATATATATATATATATATATATATATATATATATATATATATATATATATATATATATATATATTTATATTTTTAAAGCACGTGTTGTGTATATATTTTGTAAACATGCGAAGCCACCAACACGCACATAAGCAGCGCGGCGGACACTTCCTCGCTCTAAGAACCTTCTCAGAAATAGTGACACTTCCTTTCCGAAAAACACTTAGATTTTTGATCAGAAGTGGAACGTATATAGACTGTGACTTTAACAATAAACGTGATAAATAGAAATTCCAATTAATTAAAAAATTATTATTATTATATTATTAAATATTAGCGTTAAAGAGCGTTAATTTACCTCATAACAAGGGAGTGACATCCTGTGTGGCCATTTCACCTCGTGGATATTTCCATTAATATTTCAAAGACTTTTTTCCACTTTTATCTAAGAAGTTTTTTCAATTTCAGTATCTCTTGTCCATCATAACCATTTAAGAGACTTGATAATTTACCAAAAATAATAGTGGGAATAAAATATATTATGGACTTGTTTTTAGAAATATTCATATAGGAGGTTTTTTTTTTTGATTTTGAGGAAAACGTGAAGGCTACTTACATAAATGATATATGGATATATGTATATTTTTACGTGAAACAATTACTTGTAGGATTTACAATTACATGTACCGAGCGGGATTTGAATCCAAAGCACCGCAGTGCCACAGTCAAACGTTTAGGTACTGCGCTACAGAAACGTCAATTTATAAGTTGCAGGCTTTTATTGGTATCACAGAATAAAGTTAATTTTTCTTCTTTTGAGTGTATTAATGTCGTCTTTATATTGACATTAAAAACTACATCACCTATTATGTCATCTTAGAATGATAATAAAGTATGCGTGTTATTATTGTTAATTTTAAGGTTTGATTGTTTTGTTACGTTATGGGGGTAACTAGGATTTCCTCCTGTACCGTGGCGTACCTGTTGTTTTGCGTGGCATTCGAACCCCATTCGATTTATTTGCTCTTCGATACCTTTGCTGTGTGCATAGCCTCAAGGCACATCCTCCCCACAGTGGGAGAGTCCCTTGCCCTGCAGTGAACTTGTACGAGCTAAAGAAGAAGATATACTTCTTTAATAATCCGAATAAAAGAATATGACTTACTTGCTTTGTCTACTTTAAGGACACTATTACGACTATGAAAAGCTAGATTCATGACTTGTGTAAACTTTAAATTCACCTGCGACGTTGAAATGTGCAACTAACTCAGTGTATAGAAGTTGGTGCTTTTTAATATGTATAGCTTCGCTCACTAAGCGCTCTTTTAAATTTTAAAATAGTTCTATTTTAAAATTTAAAAAAAGCTCTTAGTTTACTTACTTTTACAGAAAAGTTGCTGGTGAGATCCGCCAACTTTTCTATTGTTCAAAATACTTTTAAATGTGATTGGAACTGGGAAATTAAGTCCTCTTTAATAAATAACCGATTATACCAATTTATTAGTTAACGAAAAATCTCACTATTAAGAAGTTTAAATATTTATAACAAAAACTGTATAAAAAAGGCTATTATAATATAGATAAATACATGGTTGATAATAATCCCTGGTTATTCCAAGCTGTTTCTTATAAACGCTTTGTGAGTAGCTTTTACAATCTTTGTTTTATTACCGCTGCTTTCAAAAAAATTTTTTTGCTGCCAAGAACCAGCAAGAAACGGTTCTTCCCAAGACAGAAGTTTTTTCCGAACCAGTGGTTATAGTAAAAAAGTGACTTTCATTAAGAATTAAATACTTGTAATCTATATATTCTCCTTAAGAATCAATTTTCATATGTAGCCACTGTACGTTTCAAAAGGAGTTTTCTTCCGCGTACAACCTCTCTGTGGAATAATTTACCACCGGTGATTTTTCCGGACCGATACGACCTGGGGACCTTCAAGAAAAGAGCTTACTCCTTTCTAAAGGGCCGGCAACGCACCTGCAATTCCCCTGGTGTTGCGGTTGATCATGGGCGGCGGTTGTCACTTAACATCAGGTGAGCCACATGCTCGTTTGCCCCCCTCTTCTATATAAAAAAAAAAAAAAAAAAAAAAAAAAGCCCGCGGTACACAAATTATATGGGAAGCGAAGTGGAATGATAATAAAACGTGAAATCTTTGTACTACACCTTCATACAAGACGGGTTTGTTTGGTCTTCATACAAGTTGGGCTAAAAAGATCTTTAATTGAGTTTTTCTATCTTTTTTTTATGATTTCCGCTGACAGGAGTATAGTGGTAGTTTTCACAGTTTTGTTCACTTTTTAAACATTTTTTTTACTTATTTATATGACACTACTACTATGACAACTACGCTTTTCTGCTATTTAATACATATTGCGTATGCCTTCTCTTTATCTTAATATGATTCAAAAAAATCTTAGTAGCAGCTCGGAGTCAGAAGCGGTGTTTGACCCACGTGCTTTGGAAAGTACGTAAAGCCATTGAACCTGAACCTGATCAAATAATAATGATCTATAAGATAGGCACACTATAAAAAAACAAAGACATCTTTTTATAAAAACACCAACACATACTCGTACGATCACATTATACCCGGTGGCAAGTGTCAGAGGTCAGAACAGGACGTTGAACACAATACTCAACCCACTAGCGTAATGCTCATCGTACTGTCCATTTTTATAAAAAAAAATGGTGACATACAAGAATACAGACCATCTGATAGTAAGTGGGATACATTAGCCCATAGCTACCTATATGATAGATATAGGTAGCTATCGATCGATTAAGAATTAAAGTGCAGATATATTTTCACCCTTAGGACTAAGATAGAATGCTCCGTTTTCAGCAAAAAGGGTATTAGGTTCTCCACATTCAACATACGCAACACAGCAACATTAAGCTGTAATTTAACATTCACGATGGACCTGTATAGCCCATTCGTGCCATATAGCTTCATCGCTACCATAATATAGCTGCAGTACGGTTCTATTACGTAAACTCTTTTTTTCGCTTTTAAAATTAGTTGAAATTCTCGCTCTAAAAGCAGGAAATTAATTAAATACTGACAGTTTTCTTATTACAAGATGAAAATTAAGAAAGAAAGGTTGAAATTAAAATCAAAAGTTTACTAATTGCCGTCTGTTTCTCATTAAAATCGGCGATTGGTGACGCCTTTCATACTTTCTGAAAAGGATTCATTCTTTTAAAGTAACACAATTATCTGCTAACTCGGGACCCAACCTGTCCGTGGTCTCCTTCCTTTCCTCAGAACGGTCTATAAACTTTTCAAAAGGGGAGATTTTTGTGCACTGAGTACTTAAAGCTTTACTATTTCGCATCTTTCGCTCGTTACCTTTTCAAACAGTGTTCAAACGTCGCTTTATGTTTAAATCTTTCCTTTTTTACGTAAACACATGCTGTAGCTGTATTAAGGTTGTAACATAAATAGATCGACTCGAAGTTACACGGACCACGCTCTCACAGAACAAAAAACATACGTAAAATATAAGTTTTATGCCACTGTGTTTCGTATGGTGAGAGTGAAGAACATGGACACACTTTTTAGTGGAAACGAGGCATTCCATCTTACTTCTTAAGGGTAACAACGCATCTGTATTTAGAGTTTTATTTAAGGACAAATTCAGATGTCTATGGACCACAGCATTCACTTACCATCAGATGGACTGTGTGCACATTCGGCGTCGTTATTCTGTAAAAAAATACCCACGATATATAACTACTATTAAGATAATATAAGTATACAAAGGTACTGCAGTTAGAACACAAGGGCGATCACAACCTGCTAGATGTTGCTGCTGAGCTGACTGCTGAGCGCTTACCAATTATTGAGCAATATTTGCATCTATCACCACACAGACAAGCAGATCGTTGATAACATTACCAATCCTGTTGGATTGCGAGAAATAGAACAAAATAGAATACGATAGAACAAAACAGAATAGAAGAGAATAGAGTAGAATATAGTAGAGTAATAAAGTAGATTAGAATAACTTATATTCACTTTATAAAAATATTATAGGTGGTTTACTCCTATCCAGGTAAACTCAGAGCGGGTCGCTATTACTAAATAAGATTGTTTCCATAGAAAATGCCAGGAGTTTATTACATTACTTTTGAAACAAACAGCTAAGCGCAACAGTTAGAGAGTAAAACAATATGGAACAAGAACTTGGAACCAACCGGAGAAATCTTTTCATTTTGTAAGTAAAGTGTGTACGAATAAAATAACTTCGCTTTTTCTTTGTTTTTGTAATCCAGCCATTTTGGCAATTTATTATTTATTGTAAATGTAAATGGTACAGGTATAAATAAATATATAATTTCAGTTATTATTTTTAAGGAAGCCGTGGTAGCTCGTTATAAGCGTGAACATGAAATTACGGATTTGAATCAAAGTTGGAGAAAGACGGTCATGATAAAAATTCGGTCTGGTGGACATTATAATATAAAAAAAATAAATAGAATAAATAAAGAAACTGCAAAATATTTTTATTAACGTTGGGTTTACGGTGCAAATTATTGCAACATTCAATGCGCACGACTAGTCAATCTCGTTTTTTTTTTGCGCCCGAAGCAATTAAAGGCCTACCCTATACGTAGGGAGGCGGAAAATGCATTACGCATACCACGATAGCCGGTCTATCGTGGTTATAAGGGACTCAAATCCTACCGGGAAACCTAAGTGATACCATCTAAAAACTGCCTTTAGGTACTGGCAACTGGCTGATTAAGCTTTATTTTGCCGTATCGTGAGCGACCCTCTTTTGGGAAAAGAGGGCGCAGGCGGCTACGAGCCGCTGAGGGAGTGCCTACGAAGGCAAATTAATTATGAATAAATAATTTAATTTAATTAGAGTTGGCCTGAGCCGCCAGGAGGGAGTTCAGATCGTTTGATCGTTTATTAGGCGGGTCCGAGTGAGAGTTTCTCGGCTTGCGGACTCGATAGCGAGAGGGTGGTGGGGCTGCATAAGTAGCTGCCTCACGAATAAAATGGTTGGAGTGCGACTCTGAGGCTTTGAAGAAGTTCTCAGAGAGTTTTTTGAGAAATTGTTGAATTGTGGGGAGCTCTAGGTCCCGATGAAGGTCGGCATTACGGACGTACCAAGGTGCGTTCGCAGCTCGACGACAGAAAAGGTTTTGAACTATTTGGAGTTCATTAATAATTTTAGGGTCGGCGTGGGCAAAAACGGGGCCCGCGTAAGACATGACTGGTCGTATACAGACCTTATAAAGTGTACGCGTGTTTCTAAGGGACATTTTACTGTGTCGGCCCAACATACTGTTGAGCCTACTCAGGTAAAAACGTGCGTGACGGGTTACTCTTTTGACGTGGGGCCTGAAAGTGAGCCTTGTGTCTAGAGTGACACCTAAATATTTGGCAGTCGTATGCCAGGGGACAGGGGTCCCTAGCATACGTATTGGTGGAGTATTTTTGAGACGGCGTCGTTTATAATCGAAGTGAACAGCGGAGCTCTTCTTCGGGTTTACATCGATGCGCCATTTTTTGAACCAAGCTCCTAGGTCGTCAACTGATTTTTGAACCTTGTTCCGTATGAAAGGTAGCGAGATACCTTTGCAGTAGATAGCAGTGTCGTCTGCGAAGAGGGAAAGCTGAACACCTTTTGACGGGATGGGAATGTCGTTGGTGAACAGGATGTACAGCAGAGGAGCAAGTACTGAGCCCTGAGGGACACCAGCTTTGATAGGGTGCTGTGAAGATAGCGTGCCTTCGTGTCTAAAACGAAAGGTACGATGCTTTAAGTAAAAGGCAACGAGACGTACTAGACGATCGGGGAGACCTATTTTGTACAGCTTGTAGATAAGGCCTGTATGCCAGACTCTATCGAAGGCTTTAGCTATGTCGAAAAAGACCGCGATGGTCTTATGACGACGAGGATAAAAACCGCTGAGAATATATTCCACAATACGGTGAACATGTTGGGGAGTCTATCTCGTTTCTTAATATCCGCTTATCGTTGTTAGTGATTTCTCTCGCAGCTGCCGGCTGGAAATTGAGTGTCAAAGCGTTTTGTGAATTCACAGCATTTATGTTTGACGGCTACATTTCCCAGTCATTTATTTGCATTATATATCGACGTATGTACTTTAGTTTATTTTTTCACATATCGTTCATCTCGGCCTATCAAAAGTAGGGCTAATTACTTATAATAATACTTATAATAATTACTTATAACTTACTTACTTACTTATCTTCACGCACAATCCCTAACGGGGTAGCCAGAGAGAACAGATCGCCAAGTGTCACGATCCTTACATACCTCTTTCGCTTCTTTCAGGTTCATTAACTTCTTCATACATGCACGTCTAGGTATCCGAATACTCTTGACCCTCCCCTCTTCGAGCAATTTGCTCACATGGTCTTCGACAGTTAGTCTCGGTCTACCTCGACACCTTTTAATATTTATTTTCGCTCTATACATTTTTTCACCATTCGGTCTTCACTCATTCGTTCAACGTGCCTAAACCATTGGAGTACGCCCCTATCAATTTTTGTGATAAGGTCATCTTTCAATCCTGCCATATTGCGAATCTCTTCGTTTCGCTTTCGGTCGGCTATGGTAACGCCACACATTTTACGAAGAGATCGCATCTCCACTGCATTCAACTTGCTTTTATGCTTCTTCTGGCATACCTAGGTTTCGGTGCCATATATAAAAGTCGGTACCAACACTGCGTTATGTATTGCAAGGCGTGTACTCTTCACCACGCCTTGCCTTTTTACTAATGCCTTCAGGGCATCATTGACTTTGTTTCCGGCAGCGACACGCCTATCCACATCTAAATCACATCTTCCATCCCAGCTGAAAGCACTTCCCAAGTATACAATTTCATTTACCTGTTCTAGACATTCCTGATTTACCCATATTTCACATTTCGTTCTCTCTTCGTCCTTTTCAAATACCAGAACCTTAGTTTTATTAGCATTCAAACGGAGACCTTTAGTTTCACATTCCTCTTTCATACACGTGACTAATGCCTGCAGTTCTGCTTCTGATGGTGCAATAAGCACTGCATCATCAGCATACAGCAGAGAATTAACTTTTATGTCACCCAATTTCACACCCAAACAGCTATTTTTCAGCTTCTGTAAACAGCTGTCGAGATACAGTATGAACAGTCAGGAAGGCATGACACAACCCTGTTTTACGCCCGCTTGGACGCTAAACATGGGTGACAGGTCATGCCCTACCCGCACACAGGCTTTACAGTCATAGTAAAGTGACTGCACGGCCCTTAACAATCGACCATCCACACCATATCCCGGCAACAGTTCCCACATTTTCTTCCTTATAACCTTATCAAATGCTTCCTCCAGATCCACAAAAGCAAAAAAACCCTCTGGTTAAAACTTAGAAGCTTCTCCGTGATCATGCGGAGAGAAAACATTTGATCCGTGCATCCCTCTTCCAGGTCTAAATCCGCATTGTGCCTCCCATAAGAATCTTTCCGATTTCTCTTGCATCCTACGTGTCAAAACCTTCGAGTAAACTTTACTTGCTAAACTGGTCAAGCTGATCGCCCGGTAGTACCCGCAGTCAAAATGTGAACCTTTACCTTTATATAAAGGCACAATGACCGCGGATCGCCAATCATCCGGGACATCTCCCGTCCGCCAGCACAAATTGCACAGCAGATGGAAGCTGTCCCAGACGCGAGGCCCACCGTACTTGACCATTTCAGCAGTAACTCTGTCTAGTCCCGCAGTCTTACCACATTACAAACTTCGAATCGCACATTCAATCTCTTTCATGCTGATGACCTCAGTGTCATCGAGGTCCGTGTCTGGCGTGCCAGTCACGGCGTCACCCCCGGATCCTTCACTAAGATCATGACACGCATACATTTCTCTATAAAATTCACTCCATCGCTGCATGACGTCCGATTTTTCTGAGAGGACGTCATTGGTTCTCGAAAGCACTTTGTTCATTCTTAAGGCTGTTGCACCACTCCGGGACCTTCCAACCTCTTTCCAGAAGAGTTTGGAGATTTCCCCTAAAGTTGTGCGACAACCTCTCGTCCGCTTCTATTCTACACCTTTCACGTACTTCCTCAATCAATGTTTTCGCATGAACTTTCTGCAGTTTATATCTTTCTTTCATCTTCTCTCTCATATACTCATCGTTACTAGAGGCCAAGTAGTCTAACCATGCTTTTTTTCTTCTTTTTTACAGCTTCTCTCACTTCATCATTCTACCGTGCATCTCTTCTTTTACTACTACCTCTTTTTGTCGTACCACATACTTCTTCCGCTGCACTTACCATTCCATCCCTAAGGTTCTGCCATGTTTTCTCCACACATTCTTTCCTGCCATCGATGGTGTCAAGCTTTTCGGCTACCCTCGTGTGATATTTGTCCCTAGTATCCGCTTCCTGAAGCTTCCAGCTTCGGATGCGACAGACCGACTGTGGTTCTGTTACTGCCGTCCGGTAGCGCCAATCCGCGAACAAACCCCTAAATCTAGTAATTACTAGATGATGATCCGTTCCCAGGTCAGCACCCCTGAACACTCGTGTATCCATCACCTGTTTTCGCAGTCGGTCATCCACCAGGAACAATACAATCATACTTCTCTCATTCTTTCTTTCTCTAGTGTACATATGGATTTTCCTGTGATTAAACATAGTGTTTGTCACAAGGAGACCCTTTTCCTTGCATACAGCCAATATAAGCTTAACAGCATCATTAACCCTTTTATCGCCAAACTTTCCAAGCACCAACTCGTATCCTGGTCGAGCGATACCTACCCATCCATTCAAATCACCACATACAACAGTTCTTTCGTTTCCCTTAACCAAATCTAGAACTTCTCTTACATTCTCCCAAAACTCCTCCAGCTCAGCCCTGGACGACGAAACTACCGGCGCATAAACAGCCAAAAGGAATAACTTCGTCAGTCCTATTTTGAAGCGAACCCAGAGAAGTCTTGAGTTCACAACCTTGTATTCAGTCATAAGATCGACCAACCGGGACGACAACAGCACTCCCACTCCCTGGCATGCGTTCTCGCTTTCCGGGACTCCGGACCATATAGCTAACGTCCCGCCAGGGAGCTCTTCAGTACCACTGCCTTTCCGTTTGGTCTCCGATATACACACGACATCTAATTCTCTTTCTTTCATTATTTCGATCGACTCATTCGTCTTATCTCTCATGCCCCCTCTAACATTCCACGTGCCAACTCTGCACTCCGTCCTCCACCTTCCGCCGTGTCGGGCTCTGCGTGACGGGTGGCGGTCCCCATCGCCGCTTTGCGCGCTGCATTCCACACCAACGGGGACGAGCTGGTGTGCGTCGCCTTGGGGGGGACGCCCTAACCCTCGTTTGCACGGGTGCGCAGTTGTGTAGAATTGCAGCCCTGAAAAGGGCTGGCAGGGGTCGCGACGAGCACGCTTCTACAATGACCCCCAAATTATTTATAATATACTTCATTTAATTTTATTGTAATAAAATTAAATGAAGTGTCACTGAAAATTATATTATTGTTTTTGTTTATTGATACCTAATATATTCTGAAATAAGTAAGTTTTAAACCTTTAAGTCAGCTCTTTGAATACTGGGATGAACCAAACGCACAAGCATATAGCTTTTATTTTACGCTGTTATTCTGGAAGAGCATGGTCCTATCTCAGTCAAGTCGGCTGGATGCTTTTTTAGAGTCCCTTTGCAGACAAAAATGGAAAGCCTCACAGTCAGTGCCGAAGCTAGGGCTCCAAGCTAGGACTAGCCCAAGATATGGTTTTGTTGTTTTTAACAGTTTTATAAAAATACACCAATCTTGATCTGTCTCCATTATTCAGTTTCATATTCAGTGCGGTCGAAGACGTTTTTAACAAAGCGCACAGAAGGCATACTACTTCTAAATAGATTGTATGACATATCAGCAATTGTATGCCTTCGGTGGCTTTGAAAAAAGTCTTTTGGGTTTGCTTGAGCGAAAGAAAAAGATATTTACGTACAATATTATACATGAACAAAGTACAAACAAACTATGTACAAAATTAAAAAATATATTTATATTCTAAATCGAATAGTCTCTCTATCTGAAGGAAAGGTTTGATTACGGTTATAGCGTAGGTTTTAGACGGCAAAATTTGTTAGCATTAGGCGTAATATCTATACATATTTTTTGAACCCCATATAGTGTCGACATAACAGGATCCACTCGCCCTTTTCATCCCGTGGGTCGTCTTAAAAGGCGACAGAGGGCGCAAACTTTTGCGATGTGTGCTGTTTGAGTATGTGTTGAATTAGTGTATATGTGTATATACAGTATGTATATAAAAAAAAATCAAAAAATAATGAACCAATTTTGATATTTGGCTGATGATATATATGATGATAGATTTTGGGAGATATTAGTATATGTATAAGAAATTATACTTCAGATTATATGTATAACATAAGCATGTAAGACGAGAACTACTGCCGGCAAACTGTAATGCAGTTTGGCAGATAAAAATGTTAAAAACGTTTATTGTATAATTGGAAGAAAATAAATTAAAAAAAAGGGCAACTGAAACAGCTGATTGGCAGGCATCATCTTCTTGATAATAACGTAAAATTTAAAAAAACCCCAAGAACACAATCTATACGGGATGCCTTTGTTCAATATTGTAACATTAATATTTACAGCTGTTCATTTTTGAATTAGCTATAGGACCCGCGCAATAAGATAAAATGATGTGTGTTACCTATTTTAGATGGGAATTTGCCTACATATACCCACTTCGCGGCGGCAAGAACGGGAAATTTATGATAAAATTATGTCGGACTCGCATTAACTTAAACCTTATAGTACTCCACCTTCGCGGATCTGATCGATGGCTCCGCTGCCAACCAAATTTCAGCTACGGAGGTAGAGGGTGGAGGAAGGAGAGTGGCGACTAGCAATACCGACACCCCTCGCTCCGCAGTGCCACCACCACCGCATCAACGGTGCGGCCCCACCAGAGTCGCAGAGGAAAGGCCGAATGATGCATCGCCATACCAGCACTCCTCTTCCCCCGCGACTCCACCTCGGCTGCGCCGGTAGGGGAAGAGATACCCCTTTCTCCGCAGGCCACCCACTCACATCCGAAACGGGCTCGCCAAGTCCACTCAGTGTAGCCATATCGGGTCAGCCCTTCACCTTTGGCCAGCCATGTGGGTTTCCCTCAGTTCACCGCGGGTATCCAAGAAGCACTATTAGGTCCCCCCGCCACGAAAAAGGTGATAACCCGTTCGGGGGGTGATGTTTCGTACCTATTTTAAACAATGATTGTTGGAACATTGTTAGGCTATAATCGTGGTGATGATGATAATATATAGCTCCAGAACGGTTATCGGCCGTACAAGTGATAAACGATGGTGCCTGCAGCCCATAAATATCTGCAACCAACTTTAAGTAAACGAACTGTAGTACAGTTAAAATCTACCGCTTGTAAACTTCCTTACGCTCATTAGCCAGCCGGTTTTGTGCCTCTGAATAATGACAAATTTTTACTACTCGTGAATGTACGTACGCATTGAGAGCGTTTAGATCTTTGTTCCGATTTTAAGGTATAATATTATATCTACCGTAATATATAATAGACAATGTCTAAGGTGTGAACCTTAGACATTGTTTCTTACTAGACCAGTGAACCTTGTTAGGTTTTTGCGACACCGTGATTAATTAAATTAAGCATTGTATTTGATTTATTTTAATTAATAAATAAATAAACAAGGCTACAAATTTTACTATGTGGTGAGACTCTTTTCCTGCCTGAGCACAGAATAAATAACAGCTCTACGTACTAGGAGTCCATCTGGGTAGGAACCACACTCTCTAATTCTGCCCACCAGCAGCATTTCCATCACTCTTGCGTTCAGGTCGGAAGGGTATAGAGCCACACGCTGAGTGGCATTCCACCCTATTTACTCATTAGAAGCACGTGCCTCGCCCTTTTGTACCTCGTGGTAATAGGCGATGAAGCCCTAAATAGTAAATCTCATTGTCTCAGCGTAACAAAAGTCTCTTGAGTTGAAGACACCCGGATTAATGTATGAAAATACAGAGCAGGCAAATTACTCAGTGCTGCAGAGAATGATGCAAGATAGGTCTCAAAAGGATTCATGCCGACAATACTGATTCCTTTAGCCATTATCCGTTAGAAACAGCTCTTTGTGAGCGATAATACCGTACTTATTTTGCGGGAACATATCCCTTTGGAGTTTAATGATGCGAATGCCCAGAATCTCGTTTACATTATCCTTAGTATTTTTTATAGAAACAGATCACATGAGGTATCTTTTTATAGGATATAAGTGATCACGAGTTCACTGTTCATCTGACATCTAACCCCCATTAAGAATCAAAATGAAGATGCATGCAACTAAGATAGAATGCCCCGTTTCCAGTTAAAAGGTTCTCCGGTTGTCTACACTCACCATACAAAACACCATATATCCTGTGATAGGATCCTACAACTGTGATACAGCTGCAGCATGGATCTATCACGTACATGGTAACTAGCGGCATCACTTCCCTAATGCTGTCTGTCGTGTGGTGGCAGTGTAAGTAATCAGTGAATTTTTTTAGGCTATATTGGAGAGTTTATTATGAGGGTGGAACTCAAAAACTTCTACTTGTTTAGCAGTATAAAGTACAGTGCATGCAAATTTCACATTTTCAAAAATCGAACTCTTTGCTAATATTATTATATATGTATTTTATTAATTTGTCATTTGTTGTTACGATTTGGCGGAAAAATAAAAATTGTCTGTGTCACGTCAGCATGAATTTAACGCGAGAAAATTTTCATACAATGATTTTTTTATGACTTTCGATGCCATTAAGGTCAATAACAAAGCTATGATAGACTTCGATTGGCCTTTTGCGATGAAGCCCCATCTCGAGCCACTGTTTACAACCGGTTTAATGAGTTTAAACGTGGTCGCACTAATCTCACCGATGATCTACGTGATCAGTCCATCCGTGATGAAGGATGGATTGATCACGTAGATTCGGAGAAGCTTAGGCATCAGTATGAGTCAAGTGCACAAAATCCTCCATGAAGATTTAGAGATATATTAGATAATTTTTATAAAAAGATGGTGACATACAAGAATACAGACCACCTGATAGTAAGTGGGATACATTGGCCCATAGCTACCTATATCTATCCTCGATTAAGAATTAAAATGCAGATATATTTTCACTTCCTTAGGACTGAGATCGAATGCCCCGTTTTCAGCAAAAAGGGTATTAGGTTCTCCACATTCAACATACGCAACACAGCAACATTAAGCTGTTATTTAATATTCACGATGGACATGTATAGCCAATTCGTGCCATAATATAGATTCATCCCTACCATAATATAGCTGCAACACGGTTCTATTACGTAAACTCTTTTTTTCGCTTTTAAAATTAGTTGAAATTCTCGCTCTAAAAGCAGGAAATTAATTAAATACTGACAGTTTTCTTATTACAAGATGAAAATTAAGAAAGAAAGGTTGAAATTAAAATAAAAAGTTTAGTAATTGCCGTCTGTTTCTCATTAAAATCGTCGATTCGTGGCGCCTTTCATACTTTCTGAAAATTATTCATTCTTTTTAAAGTAACACAATTATCTGCTAACGAGGGACCCAACCTGTCCGTGGAGTCTCCTTCCTGTCCTCAGAACTGTCTATAAACTTTTCAAAGGGGGGAGTTTTTTCTTCATTGAGTCCTTAAAGCTTTCCTATTTTGCAACTTTCGCTCGTTACCTTTTCAAACAGGGTTCAAACGTCGCTTTATGTTTAAATCTTTCCTTTTTTACGTAAACACATGCTGTAGCTGTATTAAGGTTGTAACATAAATAGATCGACTCGAAGTTACACGGACCACGCTCTCACAGAACAAAAAACATACGTAAAATATAAGTTTTATGCCACTGCGTTTCTGATGGTGAGAGTGAAGAACATGGACACACTTTTGTGTGTAGTGGAAACAAGGCATTCCATCTTACTTCTTAAGGGTAACAACGCATCTGTATTTTGAGTTTTAATTGAGGATAAATTTAGATGTCTATGGGCCACAGCATTCACCTACCATCAGGTGAACTGTGTGCACATTCGGCACCTTTATTCTGTAAAAAATACACACGACATATAACTACTATTAAGATAATATAAGTATACAAAGGTACTGCAGTTAGAAACACAAGGGCGATCACAACCTGCTAGATGTTGCTGCTGAGCTGACTGCTGAGCGCTTACCAATTATTGAGCAATATTTGCATCTATCACCACACAGACAAGCCGATCGTTGATAACATTATCAATCCTGTTGGATTGCGAGAAATAGATCAAAATAGAATACGATAGAACAAAACAGAATAAAAGAGAATAGAGTAGAATATAGTAGAGTAATAAAGTAGATTAGAATAACTTATATTCACTTTATAAAAATATTATAGGTGGTTTACTCCTATCCAGGTAAACTCAGAGCGGGTCGCTATTACTAAATAAGATTGTTTCCATAGAAAATGCCAGGAGTTTATTACATTACTTTTGAAACAAACAGCTAAGCGCAACAGTTAGAGAGTAAAACAATATGGAACAAGAACTTGGAACCAACCGGAGAAATCTTTTCATTTTGTAACTAAAATGTGTACGAATAAAATAACTTCGGTTTTTTTTGTTCTTGTAATCCAGCAATTTTAGCAATTTATTATTTATTGTAAATGTAAATGGTACAGGTATAAATAAATATATAATTTCAAATATTATTGTCTATGGGAGCCGTGGTAGCTCGTTGTGAGCGTGAACATGAAATTCCGGATTTGAATAACAGTTACAGAAAGACGGTCGTGATAAAAATTCGGTCTGGTGGATATTAAAATATTAAAAAATAAATAGAAGAAATAAAGAAACTGCAAAATATTTTTATCAACGTTGTGTTTACGGTGCAAATTATTACAACATTCAATGCGCACGACTAGTCAATCTCGTTTAATATCCGCTTATCGTTGTTAGTGATTTCTCTCGCAGCTGCCTGTTGGAAATTAAGTGTTAAAGTGTTTTGTGAATTCACAGCATTTATGTTTTACGGTTATATTAAATAGTTATTTGTTTGTATTATATATGGATGTATGTATTTTAGTTTATTTTTTCACATTTCATTCATTTCGGCGTATCAAAAGTAGGGCATATTTGTTACAGTTACCATGCTTGGCAGGCCTAATTACTTATAATAATACTTATAATAATTACTTATAATATACTTCATTTAATTTTATTGTAATAAAATTAAATGAAGTGGCACTGAACATTACATTATTGTTTTTGTTTATTGATACCTAATATATTCTGAAATAAGTTAGTTTTAAATCTTTAAGTCAGCCCTTTGAATACTAGGATGAACATATACATTAATTTTAATGACGTACTTTCATGGAAAATCTACCAATGGATACTGATGCATTTATTAAAGGAGTTTTGCATTATTATCAACATCGAAAGAAAACGAAATTTTAAAGAAACTCACGAAATGATTATGACTTATATAACTCAATTGAATAAAGCTGTATATCTTCCAATTATGCTCAATCTAGATGAGTAAAAAGTAATTGCACAGAAAGTTTAGAATCCTCTAACACAAATTCAGTGAAATAAAATTTGGTAACTACATAATGTTATTGCTACGCCTAAAACATAAACAGAAACAAATTCGTTTAGATTGACTTCAAAATACCAAATCACTTCTTTGATATTTATATATATTTGAAAAACTTCAAATAGACAAATATTTATAAACAAAGTTTTTAAATTTAAATTAGTTGTAACTATTTTTGTCATCTAAGTCTGAAACAAGCGCAGGAAATTACTATAAAAAAGATGCGCTAATTGATACTGGTCTACGACAAGAATGTGTGATTTAGTAAAAAGAAATCTTTTAAAAACGACATTAGGGAAAATGGCTATAGCAAATGCCCTTCTCATATTACAGAAGGGGGCAGATATATCTTTTAGTACATTTTGAGACTTGAATGTGTAAAGTAGAAATAAAGAAAAGAGAAAAAATATCTCAGCATTATCTCGAAGCTCGGTGATGTATTAGCAGTTCATACGAATATAAAATTTGAAGAAAATAGAGTTCTGTAAACAAACAATTTTATACAATATATAAATTGGACTATATTTATAAAGTAAGTGGATGCCCCATAGACATCTATGTCTATCGTCAATTTGGTTAATTTCCATATTTTTACATGTTAGTTGGAATCAAATTAAATATAAACTACAGTCTACTCATGTATCAATCAAAAACGGTACGTTTATTTTCTAGAATAATGGCGATGAACGAGCACACAGTCCATCTGATTGTAAGTGGATACTCTGGCCTACTCTACGTCTATCTACATCTATCCTCAATTAAGAATCAATATGTTGTCACCCCAGAAGACTAAGATGGAATGCCTGATATCTAGTTAAACCGTGAAACGGATCTCTGGTTGCCTACAATCACGAAACGCACAAGCATATAGCTTTTATTTTACGCTGTTATTTTGGAAGAGCGTGGTCCTATCTCAGTCAAGTCGGCTAGATGCTTTTTTAGAGTCCCTTTGCAAACAAAAATGGAAAGCCTCACAGTCAGTGCCGAAGCTAGGCTAGCTAGGGCAAGATATGGTTTTGTTGTTTTTAACAGTTTTATAAAAATACACCAATTTTGATCTGTCTCCATTATTCAGTTTCATATTCAGTGTGGTCGAAGACGTGTTTATCAAAGCACAAAAGGCATACTACTTCTAGATAGAATGTATGACATATCAGCAATTGTATACCTTCGGTGGCTTTGAAAAAAGTCGTTTAGGTTTGCTTGAGCGAATGAAAAAGATATTTACGTACAAAACTATACATGAACAAAGTACAAACAAACTATGTACAAAATTTAAAAAAATATTTATATTCTAAATCAAATAGTCTCTCTATCTGCAGGAAAGGTTTAATTACGGTTATAGCGTAGGTTTTAGACAACAAAATTTGTTAGCATTAGGCATAATATCGGCCTGCAAGGCCGCGAGCTAATTAAAAAGGGAAAGGCAATGAGGTGAGGATGATGATGATATGGTTTATGATTTGGTATTGTTACCAATCATCATGTCGCCTTTTAGGCGTTTTTCTTTGAGCTATCTAACCGCAGTCCGAGGGGGGGTGTGCGGACCCCCGTCTCTGACTGCTCAGCTCGTCGGTCGATGGTCTGGGCGGTGAGAACCGTCCAGGAACGCGGGTGTACGGTGTGTACGCGGTGTGAGCTGGAACGCGTCGTGCCCGTCTGCGGGTGCGACGCGCCCCATTCGTTGTCCTAATTGTGTTTGTACCATTTAATGTGGGTGTAGTGTCGTTGTGTGATGTGCCTGCGACGCTTGGGTCGACTGAATCGAGCGACATAGATGGTTCTATTAAAACATTTCGCGGTCTACGGAGATAGGGCGCGACGTTTGCTATCGGAACGTAGTTAGCTGCGTTTGCCACTAGCGGGTTAGGGTGGGTTTCTACTTTATCGAAGTAGCGTTGGGACATCTCCTTAAAATATTCGGAGATAGATGGTAGTTCACAATCATTGTGTAAGTCTGAGTTCCGTTGATACCACCGTGCGCCGGTGGCTTTCCGGATGAAATAATTTTGTACTCTTTGGAGTTTTAAAATATGGGTCTTATATGTATGGGCGAAAGCTACACTTGCATAGGACATAACCGGTCTAATGCAGGTTTTGTATAGTCGGAGCTTGTGTCTTAGGGACAGTTTACTCTTGCTATTAACGAGCGACGGCCAATTATTGACTTGGCTTTGTTGCGTACTACACTTATGTGCGTCTTGAAACTCATGCGGGAGTCGAAAGTGACGCCTAGATATTTGGCCGATTTTTCCCAAGGGATTGGGCGGTCGTATAACGAGATAGTTTTGGGTTTAGAACCTCCTGTAGAATTCCGTTGAAAGTATACTGCTACACTTTTTTCGGGATTCACGTCAATTCTCCATAGGCGGAACCATTCACCAAGGCGATTGGTCGCTTTTTGGAGCTTTATAGCGAGTCTATTTTTGTTGGAGTCTGACACAAAGAGTGCCGTATCGTCGGCAAAGAGAGCGGTGTTCACTACGGGGTCTTTTGGGATATCACTCGTGAAGAGTGTGAAAAGGAGTGGGGATAGTACGGAGCCCTGTGGAACCCCGGCTTTGAGAAAACGTTTCGAAGAACGAGTTCCCTCCACTCGATATCGAAAAGAGCGGTTCGAAAGGAAAGCTCGTATGATGTGCACGAGCCTATCAGGCACTTTTAGTTTGTACAGCTTGTATATCAAGCCGTCGTGCCAGACCTTGTCAAACGCCTTCGCGACATCGAAGAAGAGGGCTCCCGTGTTTCGAGACTTTTTTCTTAACGGGGTTTGGCTGAAGCCAGACAGAATGTATTCTGTTAGGCGATGAATCTGGTGAGTGCATGAGTGATTGGCTCTAAAGCCGAACTGTTCGTCTGGGAGGAGTCCGTTAGTTTCGGTGAAATGACGGAGACGCTTATGAATAATGCGTTCATATAGTTTGGCCAATGTATTGAGCAGGCTAATGGGTCTGTAGCTAGAGGGACGATTACGCGGTTTACCCGGTTTTGGGATCCCTATTACGTCTGCTTCTTTCCAGATGTCCGGGAAGGAGAAGTTCGTGAGAAATGTGTTAAATATTCCTACAAGGAGGCAAATAAGTGGCGCCGAAAGGGATTTAATAACCTTGTTGCTGATGCCGTCTGGCCCAGGGGCTGATCTATTTTTAAGACTTTTAATGGTTTCGGTGACTTCATCTACTGTCACAGGATCGAGAGGTTCACCCGCTGGTGGCAGCGCGGACCTACGTTCTACTTCCGTTTCTACCTCTAATAGGTGAGCGGGATCTATTGGTGCGGTGGATGGCGTGCACTGGTACTCTAGACTGTCAGCTAAGCATTCGGCTTTTTCGAGATCGTCAAGGGCGAGATCAGGGTGGTCCAGCCTCACGAGAGGCGGCATCGGTGCGGGTTTGTCGGCTTTAAGAGCTCTTGTTAGTTTCCAGAAGGAGTCTTGGGATGGTTCGATACCTTCTAAGAGGCAATCCCAGTTATTGTTTCTAAACTCGGCTACTCGTTGTTTAATCTCGTTTTGTAGAGAACGTACCCGAAGTTTGTTGGTTTCCGTGCGATAGCGGTCGTAAGTTTTAAGCGCGGAATTCTTCGCTCTAATCAGCCGTCGAACATCCGCCGGAAGTTTCGTGTATTGATCGCTCGATACACGAACCTTGCGGGAGCAATCTTCGACCGCTGATGTGAGGTGAGTCGAAAGGGCGCTAATCGCCCTGTCGGCCTCCTCTAGCGAGTCTATCTTGTCAGGTATAGTGTCCAAATGCTGGGAGTTCGTAGACTTAAGTTTGACCTCAAGTTTACGCCAGTCGACAATAGTTTTGGTCAGAGGGACCTCACCTGCCGGCCGGCCCAGTTGTAAAACGACCGGCCTGTGGTCTGAGACTAGCTCGATAATAGTCTCTATTGAATTAATACTAAGTCGGATGTCTTTTAGTAACGCTATATCTAGGACGTCCGGATGCTGGTTATTTGAAAAGGGATAACGAGTTGGACTCTCGGGAGCGATAACATCGAAGTTAAGTCTCTCCGTGAGGTCTCTTAGTATTATACCGTTAGGGTTGTTAACGTTAGAATTCCAGCTAACGTGTTTACTATTTAGGTCTCCTGCGATTAATACGCTAGGGCCTAGGTTTAACAGAGCCGATATGTCGGAATCTAATATACTTTTTACGGGAGATAAATATGCTGATGCAATTATTAATGGCGGATGGCCCGTAAGTGCTATCCTACAGACCGACGCTTCTAAGTTAGTAAGCGGCGGAGTATCTATCGGTACACATTGCAAGGACCTTTTATAGTAGATCAAGGTGCCGCCTTTAGGTCCGGTCAACCTATCATTTCTAACTAGGGTATAATTGGCTATTTTGGGATCGCTCAAACTAGGTTTCAAGAAGGTCTCTTGCACTAGCATGATGTCGATATCATGGTCGCGTAAAAAATACATGATCTCTTCCTTTTGATCTCTGACACCGTTTGCATTAAAGTACGCGACAGTCAGAGACCTAGGCTTGGTTCTACCTACAGGTCTAACTTCCATTTTAATTAAAAATAAAGAAAAGAGTCGCTTAGGCGCACTGGAACGAACCTATCGCTTGGATAAGACTAAGATGCTCAATGGTAGCATTGAGCCTATCCTGTATCGATTTTGCTTCGCGAAGTTTGCGGGCTAGAGTTGTGACTTCGGCCACATTAAAGCTGCTAGCGAAGTTGAACACTAACGAAAGGTCAGTGTTGATGTTTGACGGTGCCTGAGGGGCGGGTTTGGGCTTTTGGGCCTGGCGAGGAGGCACTGGCCGTGAGGCGGCAGCGCTGACTATCGTCGGAGGCTTAACCCATGCGTTGGGCTTAGGTGCTGAAGGCACCGGAAGGCTTGGGCCTTGCTCGGAAGTCCCTTTAACGGGGGCGGGCTTGGCTGTAGCCTGAGCGGGCGCGGGTTGCTGCACCGAGATTGGTGCGATCGATTGGGCAGAATGCCGTGGGCGCGACCTACTGGGGTTGCCCGCACGTCCGCGCCGGATAGCTCCTCCATTCTGCTTCCTACGCGGCGCTTTGGAACACCCGCGATAGCTCGCTGGGTGTCCCTCTTCGCCGCACAGAACACAGCTTGGAGGGCCCTCCGTCTCGGGCGTTCGGGGGCACTCAGTAGTGCCATGATCGCCTAAGCACTTGACGCACCTAGGCCTGGCGAAACAATTCTTAGCCGAGTGGCCGTATAACTGGCATCGGTGGCACTGGCCAACGATGCCCCTATTACGCGGAGACTCTACTACAATCCCCGTAAGATTGCATATTCTATTTATGTTATATATTTGTTTGCCCTCTGGAGACAGGTCCAGTATGACAAGACAGAGATCGAAGTATCTTTTCCTATCAGTAGGGTGGTGCATCCTGTGCACTTCTCTAACAGGCAAGTTTTGCGATTTAAGATCGCTTAGAATGGATTCGGTGTCGAGCTCTTTAGGGAGTCCGCGAACTACAACACGGAGGTTACGGTCCTCCGCGAGCGAGTATGTATGGAAGCTCAAGTTTTGAGCTTTTAAATGCGCAGTTAAAGCGCGGAAATCGTCCGTCGTTGCGACGTGGATGCGGATGCCTTGTGGTCCATTGTGGACTTTGGGGCAGAAAATTTTCTTTGAGTCTATCCACTTGGATAGGTTGCTCCAGCGCGACTTGTCCTGTAAAATTATAGGCGGCGGCGGCTTCTCCTTTCTAGGTTCGGCCTGAGTCGGTTTCGCGGTTTTAATCGCGGAAATTTTGCGCGCGGAAGGCGCGACTTTTTTTGCCGGAGTGGCGTTAGGCGACGTAGGGGACGAGTGAGGCTCGTTTCCCTTTTTCGCGGCGGTGCGCTTACGCTTTTTACCCGAGACTAGGGTGAAGCCTTCGTCATCGGGTTTAGTAGGACGGTGAAGTTCGATGTCCATTTCGGAGCCTGATTCAGCGTCCGAAAACAACGGTGTAGGACCGCGGGTGGAGAGCGCAGAAGGCGCAGGGGACGCGGCGTCGTATACTGTGTCGATGGACACAGGGGTCGAGCGGCCGGAGCTCGGCGAAGCGGGATCGTCGATACGAAGTACTGGGCGTTCAGCGGTGGACGAGTTTCGTTGAGCTAAGAATTTAGCCCAAGCGTCGGGGCACACTTGTCCGAAGAAGTCGGCGAGTTCGGCTATCGTTATAGCCGCCATCTTGTCAGTGGTTAAAACACTTGTGTATCAAGCCCCCCCACCTTTCGGCGGGGGAGGTGTGTGCCTAAACGAACACTTATACAACTAGCGCGTTGGTACGCTAGGGTGTGTACCTAGCTGTCGCCTAGTGCGACAAGCGAACACAGAAATTAAAATAGAATAGCTGCCTCTGAGGCAGCGGGTGTGTAATAAAAACTACTTACAGTTTTACTGGGAAATCCGAGAACGTGGGGCACTACACTAGCACTACACGAAACAGAACAATGGGCCGGCGGCCCGATGCACCTGGCAACCGTAACGGAGCACAACGACACCGAAGCACTCGCGCACGCAGGTAAAATGTCCTGTCCTTGTCTTCTTTCTTCTTATCGCACTGGGAGCGCATAGGCTCGACCGAACAATAGCACTTTCCACGGTTGGGTCGCAGGCGACCGAATGCGGCGAGGTACCTGATCGGACTCTACTACTCTACTACTCTACTGACTACCTTTTGAACTCCATATAGTGTCGGCGTAAAAGGATCCACTTCCCCTTTTCATCTCGTGGGTGGTCTTAAAAGGCAAGAGAGGGCAACTGAAACAGCTGATTGGCAGGCATCATCTTCTTGATAATAACGTAAAATTTAAAAAAAAAAACCCAAGAACACAATCTATACGGGATGCCTTTGTTCAATATTGTAACATTAATATTTACAGCTGTTAAAAATGAATTAGCTATAGGACCCACGCAATAAGATAAAATGATGTGTGTTACCTATTTTTACACGGGAATTTCCCTACATATACCCGCCTCGCGGCGGCAAGGATGGATTATATCGGACTCGCATTAACTTAAACCTTATAGTGCTCCACCTTCGCTTCATATTGGCAGGGCCACGGGAACGCTTTCGTACATATCCAGGGCCCCACAAGCGCCGACCGCCCGTTGGCACCTTGGCTGCCCCTCCTTGGATATCTACTCGGATAGGATTACCTACTCCTCCTAGCATTCGAAAGCACCCGTTTTCCTGACTCCAGCGGCGGATCTGATCGATGGCTCCGTTGCCAACCAAATTTCAGCTGCGGAGGTAGTGGGTGGAGGAGGGAGAGTGGCATCTAGCAATACCGACACTCCTCGCCCCGCGGTGCCACCACCACCGCATCAACAGTGCGGCCCCACCAGAGTCGCAGAGGATCGGGCGAGTGGTGCATCATTATCCCAGCACTTCTCTTCCCCCGCGACTCCACCATATCTGCGCCGGTAGGGGGAGAGATACCCCTTACACCGCAGTCCACACACTCACATCCGAAACGGGCTCGCCAAGTCCACTCAGTGTAGCCATATCGGGTCAGCCCTTAACCTTGGGCCAGCCATGTGGGTTTCCCTCAGTTCACCGCGGGTGTCCGAGAAGCGCTATTAGGTCCCCCCGTCACGACAAGGTGATAACACGTTCGGGGGGTGATGTTTCGTACCTATTTTAAACAATGATTGTTGGAACATGATCTTTGCTCCGATTTTAAGGTATAATATTATATCTACCGTAACGGTAACAGACAATGTCTAAGCGACACCATGATTAATTAAACATTGTGTATTGTTTTTGATTTATTTTAATAAATAAATAAATAAACAAGGTTACAAATTTTACTATGCGGTGAGACTCTTTTCCTGCCTGAGCACAGAATAAATAACAGCTCTACGTACTAGGAGTCCACCTGGGTAGGAACCACACTGTGTAATTCTGCCCACTAGCAGCATTTCCATCACTCTTGCGTTCAGGTCGGAAGGGTATAGAGCCACACGCTGATTGGCATTCCACCCTATTTACTCATTAGAAGCACGTGCCTCGCCCTTTTGTACCTCGTGGTAATAGGCGATGAAGCCCTAGATATTAAATCTCATTGTCTCAGCGTAACAAAAGTCTCTTGAGTTGAAGACACCCGGATTAATGTATGAAAATACAGAGCAGGCAAATTACTCAGTGCTGCAGAGAATGATGCAAGATAGGTCTCAAAAGGATTCATGCCGACAAGACTGATTCCTTTAGCCATTATCTGTTAGAAACAGCTCTTTGTGAGCGATAATAACGTACTTATTTTGCGGGAACATATCCCTTTGGAGTTTAATGATGCGAATGCCCAGAATCTCGTTTACATTATCCTTACTATTTTTTATAGAAAAAGATCACATGAAGTATCTTTTTATATGATATAAGTGATCACGAGCTCACTGTTCATCTGACATCTAACCCCCATTAAGAATCAAAATGAAGATGCATGCAACTAAGATAGAATGCTTCGTTTCCAGTTAAAAGGCTCTCCGGTTGTCTACACTCACCATACAAAACACTATATATCCTGTGATGGCGTGGTCGAAGACGATACATAGCTACAATTGTGATATAGCTGCAGCATGGATCTATCACGTACATGGTAACTAGCGGCATCACTTTCCTAATGCTGTCTGTCGTGTGGTAGCAGTGTAAGTATGCAGTGGATTTTTTAGGCTATATTGGAGAGTTTATTATGAGGGTGGAAAATAAAACATACTTAGGGTGGAACTCAAAACTTCTACTTGTTTAGCAGTATAAAGTACAGTGCAAGCAAATATCTTGAAGCACTTTTAAACGATATAATAAAAAAATAAGTTCAAATTTTGAAAATCGAACTCTTTTCCAATATTATTGTATATGTATTTTTTGTCATTTGTTTACGATTTGGCGGTAAAATGAAAATTGTCTGTGTCACGTCAGCATGAATTTAACGCGAGAAAATTTTCATACAATGATTTTTTTATGACTTTCGATGTCATTAAGGTCAATAAGAAAGCTATGATAGACTTCGATTGGCCTTTTGCGATGAAGCCCCATCTCGTGCCACTGTTTACAACTGGTTTAATGAGTTTAAACGTGGTCGCACTTATCTCACCGATGATCTACGTGATCAGTCCATCCGTGATGAAGGATGGATTGATCACGTAGATTCGGAGAAGCTTAGGCATCAGTATGAGTCAAGTGCACAAAATCCTCCATGAAGATTTAAGGATCAGGAACCTTTGTGCCCGGTGGATATCTCATAATTTGACAGAGGCCCAAAAACTCCGTCGTGTTTTGTGTCGTGAATTGGTTCAAAGATTTAACGGAGGTGACTCAAATGCTGTGTTCGACTTACTTATGGGTGACGAAAGCTGGATTTATTGTTATAATCCTGAAACTAAGAGACAGTCTGCTGTTTGGTGTTTCCTTCCAAGGAATTGCCAACTAAAGTGAAAAGAGGTCGAAAACTTCGGGGAAAACGTCTTACGGACGCCGAGGAAGCGGTGGCTGCGTTTCAAAATGCCGTCTAAGAGACCCCTAAGGACGAGTGGGGAAAGTGCTTTTCTCAGTGGTTCCATCGGATGCAGTGATGCACTGATGAAGATTGACACTGTTTTGAAAAAACATAATAAAACAAATAACTTGCTAGTTTGTTCAGTTTTTGATTTTCTAAGAACTTTCAGTGTCACCCTCGTAGAATCAAGTTGTTATGAAATTATTTAGTGTGAACCTGAACGGATGAACCAATATCGTATAAGTTTCATTTGTAATGATTTTTTATATTTACGCGAACACTACACATTTAAATTAAACTATTTGTACTTACGGCTATCGTCAGATATAATTATTATTTTTTGTTCAATCTACGCAGAATAAACTTATAGTATTTTGAAGTCTTGGTGTTATATAACTTGGGTAAGGATTTAATTTTATTAATTCGTACGTGGTACAGCCACGCCGCAGTTATATCAGTAGTATAGTTGTAACACGAATGGGCCGGCTCGACCGGGGAAATACCACGCTCTCACAGAATACCAGCGTGAAACAATAGCTTAATGCTGCTGTGTTTCGTATGGTGAGTTTAGAGAACCGGAGACCCTTTTACTGGAAATGAGGCATTGCGTCTTAGTCCTCACGGGTGATAATGCATTTGCATTTTGATTCGTAATCAAGGATAGATAAAGATGTCTATGGGCCACAGCAACCACTTACCATCAGGTGGACTGTGTGCTCGTTTGTCACCCTATCCTATAAAAAAAGCACAAATGGATCGTCTCGACCGGGGAAGGATCACGCTCTTACAGAATACCAGCGTAAAATAGTAGCTTAACGCTGCTGTGTTTCGTATTGTGAGTGTAGAGGACCCTTTTTGCTGGAAACGAGGCATTCCATCTTATTCCTCACGGGTGACAACGCATCTGCATTTTGATTCGTAATCGAGGGTAGATGTAGATGTATATCACAGCAACTACTTATCTTCAAGTGGACTGTTTGCTCGTTTGTCACTCTATCTGATAAAAAAAATATGGGATCACAGACAGGTGGTAACACCCAACTATTTTCTCTATTTCAATTAGGATGTTTTTTAAGTTCTACAGCCTTGCGAATCGGATTATTGCTTAGAACAAAACGTTTTTCGATTATAGGAATCGGACATTATTCGTTATGTTTGGTACGAGTTGGTGAACGACATCAGTACCAGACGTTTTTTATATTAAATTGTATTAAAATTATAATTATTGTGGCTGGTGACTACAGACTAAAGGCTTAGCATTGAGTTGGATCGCTGAGGGTGGCGCACGGAACAAATATTTGGATGGCCTACAAATAACTGTTCCGAGTTTGAATGCTAGCCGTTGTGAAATTTATGTATGTAGTCTGTCTCCACGATGCATGTGAAAATTCTAGAGTGGAGGTAAGGTTGTTTTAATAAAATATGGGAAAAATATGAATTATCAGTAATTCAGTATGAACGTGCATTTATCCAACTATAAAATATGAACTTTATCGACAGGACCAATATAGACCTGCTCTCTATCTGTTTGTGAAGTTTCATTTCAATTGGTACAGCCATTTCGAAGATTAAGCCCAACAAACAGACAGACAAACATAAATAAATGGTTTCTCATGTCTTAATTTTTCTAAGTTCCAAGCACTGGTTCATACATAACAAACCTCTATCATTTATTAATTGCGAAATGCAATGTAATCATGAAAGTGTCGATGAAATATGTATCTTATACTATCCCATTCCGTAACATTGATGTCCTCCCGAACAAATTTTGGTAACGTCGACTAGACTTAACGGAGTCCAGTCATCTGCACAAGGCAGGATTATAATAACCAAGTGTATGCGCAAGCACAGGTGCACTCTATTCCCTCATTCTCATTGTTCGATGGGACGGTAAGCTGACACGACCGCAGAAAGATTAGGCGCAGGAGGCTATACATACTTTCCGAGGCACAGTGGTGAAACACCGCCAATTTCGAGACTCCGAGCTGCTAAAGAAAATTTTTGAGAGAAAAACCCAGTACCTAACTTAGTTTGGTCCGACCCGGGATTCGAGTCCGGGATTTTGTTAAAAAATTATAAAGATTACACTTAAACGGGTATTATTCTACACTGAATCAGGATCCTGCATTAGGGGGGGGGGGGGGGAGGATTGCTTTTAGTTTAAGACTTTCATTATTACAATTCTCTTATTTTACGCCCTTACTCAGTCAAAGGAATTTTGGTGTGGCTGGACGTCATGCCACTTGTATTTCTTTTATAGAATACGGATTCCAAACGAGCACACAGTCCAACCTTTGTATTTTGTTGGCATGGAAAGTGGATGTTGCGGCCCACAGACATCTACATTAATCCTCTATTGCATAATACAAAACGTAAATACTCACGCCAGTCACTCAGAGAGGTAGGCAGAGACTACAGACTTCCAATTAGCACGATCCTGACATACTTTTCTCGCTTCCTCCACATCCATATACCTACGCATACATCATACTCGTTGGGTAAGGGTACTCTTAATTTGGCCCATTTTTAATATATCGCCAGTTTGGTCGAAAAAATTTGGTCTAGGACGTCCCATTCCGACTCTTCCATTCACTTCTGCAACATATATTTGCTTTTTTTTTTATAGGATAAAGGTAACAAACGAGCACACAGTCCACCTGATGGTAAGTACATGCTGTGGCCCATAGACATCTAACCTCGATTAGGAATCAAAATGCAGATGCGTTTTCACCCCTGAGGTCTAAGATGGAATGCCTCGATTCCAGTAAAACGACTCTCAAGCTGCTATTTTACGCTGGTATTTAGTGAGAGCCTGGTCCCTTCCCGGTCGTGGCGTCTCATTCACGCTACAACCATAATATAGCTGCAGCGTGGCTCTGTCAGTCTTTCCTCATTAATTTTTTCTACATGACCAAACCACTGAAGCATTCCTTTCTTAATGATGGTCACAGTATCATTATCATTGCAAACCCCACTCTTCTTTCATCACACAGTTTCTTATCCTTCACTCACACTCAGTCCTCACATACTCCTTAGCGACCGCATTTCTACTGCATTTATTCTACTCTCGTGCTTCGTATGCCACACCCAACTTCCAGTACCATACGTTAAAGTAGGGACTAATACAGCATTGTGATTGCCATACGTGCCTTTTTTTGAAACATTCTGACTTTTCACAATAGAGTGTAGAGTCCCATTTACTTTATTTCCTGCGTTAACTCATCGTTCTATATCCTTATCATATTTCTCATTCCTGTTGAATACTCATCCCAAAAATACAAACTCATCTACTTGTTTGATCATTCTCTATGAAGATTCAAAATGCAAAATGCAGATGCCTCGTTACCAGTAAATAGTTCCTCCGGTTCTCTACACTCACCATACGGAACACAGCAATATTAAGCCACTTTTTTACGCTGGTATTCTGATAGAGCGTTGTCTTACCCGGTCCAGCCGACTCACTCGTGCTACAACCGTAATATAGCTCTCTCTACCACAAAAACATATATCTTCCAAACAAAAAAACGCTATTGCTATGGCTGTCACACTTGTATATTTTAAAACCGTCATTTTTTACTTCCTTGCGGTCCTTCTTTTACAAATTAGGCAAATCTGTACATGTCTATTACAGACAACAACACTCCTTTTTATTTGTTCGACATGACTGCGCGCGAAAATAGAAACACGAAAACAAAACACACTACCGCTTTTCGTGCTCGTCGCGCATCGTAAAAGTGCACAAGTTTTATTCCACTGCACGGTAGGGCGGACCGGGTTCACTCTGACGGCCTAATCAGCTTTGCTCTTACTGCCTTACTCTTATTACACCTCTCTTATTAAGGGGTTAGGTACCCTGATTCAGTGTAGTGTAATAGGCAAATTAATCACTATTTAACAATGTACCTTTCAGATATTTTACTTACACAGTATACTTTGCACATATTTGTTATTGAAACCACGTAGAACTTAATTATAACAGGTAGTTAAAGTCAATTTCTCCGTCGGTTTGCCTTTCACGGAATATAACGGCCACCCATTGCCAATGCCACAGAGTACATTGATATAAATATGCTAGCCACAGCCAGTGCCGTTAGATAAATTACTCTAATTAGTAATTAGTCTGTTCCGGTGTCCGCTGAGACAAATTCGAGGCTCGACCATAGCGGCTAGTTGCTCACCGTACAACAAAATGGACTTTATGTTTTATGTAATTCGCAGTCAGCGTAATGAAACACAAATCAATACAATTTGTTTTAAAGGAATTACAATACGATATCATAATATCATATCAAACGTAGATTGAGATTTATCTTGAATATCTATATTTATTAATGTATAGAAACAACATTAACATAACTTACCATCTCTATATATAAAAACAATTTCTCTCCGCTAGTCTCGCAAAAACTCGAAAATGGCTGGACCGATTTATATGAAATATATTGTGTGTTTAAATGGTTAAACTTCACAGATGTACTCGGTAGGTGGCGCTGTTTTCAAGATCCAGAAATCACCCGACCGAGGCCGGGGCGGATAGCTAGTCACTTATAAATTAATTTATTACTAATCGCATTACAGTGCAAAGAACACCGACTGTGTATCCACGCTGGACGGGTGTTCTTAGCCTTTTGACGATAACACATTGAGCTATTATGTACTACGTACTACAGGTGACACTGCATTTAGTTACGCTGTACCATTCGACTACGGCGTTAGTGCCGCACTTCAGTTTACAATTCACTCAGTTAGATTATACTAGCTTATCTATGGTGACTTGCTAGACGCTAGTGAGTTGACACGTGTTGATTAATTAAATTTTAAAAAAATCGATAAAATATGCCTTAGTGTGTTTTTAGATATTGCACAAATAAATCAAGTAATGTTAGCAATTACTAAGGAATAACTTTTTATCGGTTAATAAGATACTTAATCAATAAAAAAGTATTATAGATTAATAATAAAACAAATTTTTACTAAGACGCCATCTCGCGTCATGGAACATAGATTAATATATATCAAGTATAGGACGAATTATATTTATATACCCAATTTTTTTTTGTAGAAACATATATAAGTTTTAATTAGGCAAAAATGTTTATATTTAAATCTGCTCATTTTTCTTTGATTTTATTTTAGGTTTCCACATCAAAGTCAAAGTAGACTAAATTCGTTCATTTTTAACTCTCGCGTGCCCAGCATTTACGAACGACTCTTATTATAATTTAAATAAATATATTTGTAATTTAAATGTTATATTAATAAGTTTTGTTAAACATACATTTATTATGTTTTTTATATTTGACATAGTTACCTTTTAAAATATTCAGATGAAAATATCATTAAAATGTAATTGTGATATAATATTATGTAATATTACATTAAATTAGCAAATATGATATACAAAATAAATGACAAAATTTAAAGATTGTATTCGATTTAATTTACCTACTTAACAATACATTCTATTATTGTCTACTGATCATTCTACCTATGTTTATTCTATGATAAAAAACCAACCGCGCGAACACAGAGTAGTAATGAGTAAAAGATATGTGCGTGACTTGCGATAAACTTATCAAGGTTAGTCCTTTTGATTTCATGTAGCCAGCCAACATTAGATAAGCTTGCGTAGTGGCGGCGTAATTGAATCCAGAACCCTATACCACGTATGTATCGTAAGAGGCGATAAAGAGGAAATAAAATAGGAGACGGGGCAGCAGCGTCTACTGATAACTACTCTGTATTGCGAAAAAATGTGCCTGTGAGCCCGCATGCCACATCGTGTCGGGCACATATTTAGCATAGTTAATGAAATCTAAGTGGGAAGCAAGTTTACGTAACAGAGCTACGCTGCAGCTATATTATAGTTGTAGCACCAATTGGTCGGCTTGATTGGAGAAGGACCACGCTCTCACAGAATATATCAGCGTAAAATAGCAGCTTCATGTTGCTGTGTTTCGGATGGTGAGCGTAGAGAACCGGAGACCCTTTTTAATGTATACGAGGCATTCCAACTTAGTCTTCAGAGGGGACAACGCATCTGCATTTTTATTCTTAATCAAGTATAAATGTAGATGTCTATGAGCCACTCACCATCACGTGGACTGTGTGCTCGTTTGTTACCCGTATTCTATAAAAAAGCCAGTGTTCAGCAGTAGACTTTTGATAGATTGTGATGACAATGATGATATAAACCGTTCACCAAATATGGCTCATTTTGAAACAATAAGGGTGATGAACGAATACACAATCCACTTAATAGTAAGTGGATGTTGTGGCCCACAGACATATACATCTATCCTCCATTAAGAATCAAAATGCAGATGCTTTGTTAACCTTGAGATCTAAGGTAGGTTGCCTAACTAGGCACGAATCGGGAACCGAAATCAATTTTAACAAGTAACGATTAAAATAAAAAGTAGCAAAAAGGGATTCCGGTTCCCCACACTTATATTGTTCTGCTGTTTCACGCTTGTATTCTGTTAGAGTTTCAAACATGTTAAAAATTAATTACTTAGTATCTGCGTAAAAATAAAATTTAAATAATGTGATTTAGGTACGGTGGAAGGTTCTTAAGGGACAGCGGTAAGTGCTCTTAAATTAGGTAAGCCACGATATTTTAATTTTATTTGTATGCGGATGTTAGCTCAATTTATAACATCAAAAAAACAAGCCCCATTCACGTAATCACTCATTGAATCTCGTCGCCAACCCAAACAAATTCACCTAGAAAGCTGCTTTGCACAGACCTTTCCTTTGTAATATAGACAAGGAATGAGGAAGGATTTCTCGATATTCCAACGGGATTAGGAATAAAGAGGATTTATTTTCGCTTTTAAGTTGCCTTATTTCCTTAAATAAAATTATGAGAGTCTTCAAATTTATCATGTTAGTAGATAATTATAACCACTGAATAATTATTTTCAGAATTTTCAAAATTCCCACGGGAAAGGGAAAAAAAGAGGATTTATATTTTTTTTCTTTCGCTTTGAATTAATTTATTTCCGTAACTATAACTATTATGCATTAATATAATAAGTCTACGGATACTCAATAGTACTAGCACACATGGTACGGTACACCTGTCCTAAAAAAGGTATCGTTCGAAAAGGAGCAAAATTAAACATAATATCTTTAATTTCCAACCCCACGCGAGCTTAACTGCGGTCGGATGTTAGTCCGTAATATAAAGGATTTCCACAAAGCTATGGATTATTCTATTAATTATCTAAAAAATAAGTGCGAAAAATTGATAAAACAAAGATGTAATTAAGTAACAAATTTGACTGCTTATATCGTTAACGCTTTTAAAAATCTACAAAAACGAGTGAAGTCAACGTTAAACAACCTCAGATGTCTTACCAATTCATTTTTAGTGCTTTCAATCATTGTTAACGATTGTAGATAGTCAACTTTGCTAACCTCGTAGTTACTTAATAGTTGCTTTATGACGTTTTATTGTGTTTTAGTTTTATTTTGGAACAAGCAGTAAATGATAGTAAAATCAAGGCAAAGGACCTCATTACTCTCATATGCTCTCTCTAATCCCGCTGACTTGCAAGACATGCGTGGCATATCTCTCTCAGCTCTGACAGTATTGGGGTCAAGTAATTTTATAAGCTGAATTAACATGTCGTAACATATTATAAATTATAATTATTGATTTCTTTATATTAGTACGCATACTATTATGACGTAACTATTATTTTAGTGCTGCAGCGAACTTTAGTTCTAACTCTTACCAAAATGAAGCAGACTTTTGGTTCCGGGTGTCTCTTCTATAGTATATATCTATATACGCCAGTACAGAATAAATAATAGTAACGCTAGTAATATAGTTCGGTGGACATAACACATAATTATGAAGGAAAAATTTTATGAGGATATTTGTTTTGTTTTAAGAAAGTAATAAATTATGAGAGAAAGTATTTTGAAACCGAATAATTATATTGATTTCGCTAGTTTGTAATGGTTGAAAGTAAATATTTTTTTTTTAGATTCCA
The DNA here is from genome assembly GCA_907164705.1 of Parnassius apollo. Classification (NCBI taxonomy): domain Eukaryota; kingdom Metazoa; phylum Arthropoda; class Insecta; order Lepidoptera; family Papilionidae; genus Parnassius; species Parnassius apollo. The sequence goes on from CAJQZP010001397.1 coordinate 90,039, forward strand.
TAAAAAATGTAACATAGTATAAGATAAATAAATATATAAATATATATAATATCTAACACTCACGCCTGTCACCCAGAGGGGTAGGCAGAGACTACGGACTTCCATTTGGCACGATCCTGACATACCTCTTTCGCCTCCTTTACATCCATATATCTACGCATACATGCTCGTCGGTTAAGGGTACCTCTAACGTGGCCCATTTTCAAAATATCGCCAATTTGGTCGATAAACTTTTTTCTAGGGCGTCCCTTCCCGACTCGTCCATTCACATCTGCCATATAAATTTGCTTAGTCACTCTTTCCTCATTCATTCTTTCTACATGACCAAACCACCGAAGCATTCCTTTCTTAATCCTGGTCACAACATCATCTTGCATACCACATTTATCTCTTATCACGCAATTTCTCACCCTGTCATTCAAATTCAACCCTAGTATATTCCTTAAAGACCGCATTTCTACAGCATTTATTCTTCTTCTGCCACACCCAGCTTTCACTACCATACATTAAAATAGGGACTAACACAGCATTATGAATTACCATACGTGCCTTTTTTGACACATTCTGGTTCTTCATAATAGAGTGTAGTGCCCCATTCACTCTATTCCCTGCATTTACTCGTCGTTCTGTATCCCTATCATATCTACCATCCCTGCTAAATACACATCCCAAATACACAAACTCATCCACTTGCTCAATTAACTCTCGTTCTATTCTTATTTCACATACCGTTTTGCTTTCTTCTCTTTCAAAAACCATCACTTTCGTCTTACTTGCATTCACTTTCATTTCCCTTTCTTTTAATTCCCAGTTCATTAATGTAACCATCATTTGCAACTCAGCCGCCGATGACGCAAATATGACTTGATCATCGGCATATAGAAGGCATTTGACGGTTAACTCGCTCATTCTTAACCCACATTCTTCATCTTTCAAAGTTTGCAAACATCTGTCCATAAATAGGTTGAACAGCCAAGGGGAAGCTACACAGCCCTGTCTGACACCTTTTTGGATGCCAAACCAGTCCGAGTAGACCCCATTGATCCTGACACAAGCACCAGAGTTCCTATAAATAGACCTTAATGCCTGTATCAAACCAGCGCTCAACCCATATGAGTTCAGTGTTTGCCATAACACATTCCTGTCCACTCTGTCATAAGCCTTTTCCAAGTCCATGAACGCACAAAAAACTTTCTGGTTTTTGGCCAATTTTGTAAATAAACTTAATAAATATAAAGACATACAAGTGAAACATTGTTTGAAAAACGCTTACTGAATTCATAAATAGTGAAAAAAAAATTAGTAATGATTATCAAAGCTAGTCAATTTGAGGATACTTTTAGTTTGGCAAGATCAGACTCTTCCTGTATGCGAATGTGGGGCATACCTTCTTTCTTACGTAGGTAGATTTTTCCATATGATGTACAGCAGTGTGCATAATTATGTGAGTTAGCCAAATCTCTCGCCAGAAAAATTAGTCGTCTTTCCTTTGCAGCAGACTTTCCGAAATGAATAAGGTTTTTTTTGGCTATTTGTGTCAAATAGACCTGTATTCAATTTATTTATTTTTTCTTCCAAAGCTAGTTTATTAAAGTTGTACAATATACTTTCTTTAGTAAGTACTTAATTTAGCTCAACAATAATCGGCTTTTTAGTGTCGCCTTTAACGAAGTTGAAAATTTAAAACATTATCGATTTTTTTCACAGCATCTGAAAGTTCCTGCTTAGTTTAATTTGAAGTTTTTTGTACGTTTCTTATATCTAATTTAGTAGCACGGGACTATCTCTCCTAGCTATCCACCTTAGTTTCAAGCTTAATGTAGGAAATGTTTTGATTACGTTCCCATAGAAAAGATCCTCTTGCATATCGTCGTACTTATCAGATAAAGCAGACATTGTAAAGTTTAAACTTTCATTTTGACTTTTAATTTCGGATAAAGTCAACTCCAGTGTTTTTAATCTGACTTTTTGCTCAAAGACAAATTTTGAGAACATATCTCGTACCTCTTCCATGAAACTAGAAGCTCATTTTCTCTCTTCCTCCTTAAACGTCCTGTGTTTATATTAGTATTTATGTCGATAGATTTTAAATCGAAAGTACTACTATCCATGCATACCGAGTCGGTATCTGATACAGGGGGCTTTGAGTTAGGCGGGGTGCATTTAAGCGGCATTAATGCTTGTTTTTAGCAATAATGTCATGTAAAAATTTAGCAATCGAAGTACTAGGATAACAAGCAGCGTAGCGGCAATATTGGGTTAAGCCAGATGTTGTCACAGTAACTAATAAGCGTACTACCAGGAGCACAATTATCTCTTACTTTAGTAGTGGTGACTTTGCGCGTTCGCAAATTGGTCAAGCAAAGTAGCGCGCCTCTCCGGCAGGCAGCAGGCAGTGGGTGAGCGTTGACCTCCGGGTGTCGTTGGGGTGATGAATCACTGCGGTGTGTAGATATCACACTCGCGACAAGAGCTCCTTTATATCTATGCACTCTTATTTTTATATCCAGAATATTTTCATTTAAAGTTATTTAAGTAATTTATAAAAAAAACGCAAAATGTTCTGTTAACACTTTTGAATTACTCAGAAGTCTGGGGGAAGAAGAATAGAATAGGATAGAATAGAAATGAATTGAATTGAACAGAACGTAATTGGATGGAGTAGAATGGAATGGAATGGAACATATTAGAATAGAACAGGATAAAATAAAATAGAATATTGTAGGATAGGATAGTACGAAACAGAATAAATTGTAATAGAATGGAACAGAATAGAAACGAATATTTTTATTATATATAGTTTCGAAAATAATACCAAACTGCTTTGTTTATTTTTCCTATCTCTGATCCTCTTTATAATGTTGATCAGTTTGTAGTGGTAGCATTCCATTAACAATTCACCAGTTACTTTTAGTTTTCAGATACAGTTTTAAGCACTTGCACACATTGAGTAGTTTGATGGCGTTCAAGTTGTCAAATAAACCGTTAATTAAATACAACACATATTAAAGTAGTAACTAACAATATTAAGCTTCATAGCCTTGTTTTTATTGTTGATATTAAATTGTACTGCACACTTGAGCTGCTTTCCCATTTTCAAGACTATAATATGTAAAGCGTGAGTGTGTGTACTCGTATGTGTGTATAATGGGTAAAACTTTTAATATAAAAAAAACAAAAGTAAGCTGTGTGCTAAGCATATGGGTTTTAAAGTACAGGAAGACACACCCATCTTTTTATCAGAGTACCTTACTTTGAAAGAATCTCGTCTACACTTCCTCGCCAGAGACCTGGTTAAGACTAAAGTATACAAATTCTGCTAGACTGCATATGGCAAAGTATACGTAAGAAAAGACGAATTTTCTCCTATAGTCACCATAGAATCGAAGAACAGGAACACCAACTTCTTTTAGACAAATGACTAACCCTTTTGTTAAATTTTTTCTTACCTAATCTAAAATTAATTCCCTTTATTTTTTTGTTGATATTAGATTCCGTTTAATTATTTCAAAGGTGCTCTTTTACTTTTTATTTTTGTCAAAACTAATTAACTTTGCATATGTTACTTACACATCTTGCAGTTACACACACTTTAATAACACTATTATGTATACACTACACACATTATATACACTATCAAGAATATACAATGTAAATGATAACTTAGTTCAGCTTAACGACATAAGTATAAATAAAACTACACATATACTAGCAATTCAATCTTACATATTTTGTTCAGTATTATAGAAGACGTCTATAGTAGGTAGAATATTAAATGAGTGAGACCTTAAAAAATACTTTGTGATACTTTAAAGTTTGCTACTCATTTTAAAAGAAAAAGAAATTACCTCACTATTATCTCACAAAATATAAGAAGTATCTATAGTAACTTCAATGACTTTTTACTAACTTTATCTAGCTTCGATTTTAAATTAGATTTAATTATTTTAACTAAATGCAGACCAGACAGTAATAAGCCTATCCAACAACTAACTGATTACCACTCCTACTCTACTACATACCAGCTAAACCAGACTGATGGGGTTACTGTTTATGTAAATACTTCATTAAAAAATTAAGTAAAAGAGATAAAAATGGCACAGGCGTCTTGTATTCAAGTAGACATATCAAATAATATACTCTTATGTATCTATCGCTCGCCGTGTAGTGGCGGTTGAGAATATCCACTACCCCATATCTTCCCGTGGGTGTCGTAAGAGGCGACAGAGGGACACAGAAAGGAGATGGGCAGCAGCATCTTCCTAATAACAACAATAACATAATAAAAAACTGCGGTTGCTAACCCGCTCGCCAAGCGTGGCAACTATGGCAAATATCCCCCCATGAGCAACGACACAAATAAACGGCCCCCAGTCCCCGGCGGCCCCGCTATTCCTGGCTACGGTGGCGACCATGGTAACGGCGGGGCAGGGGGTGCTAAGAATCTCCGGTGGAGGTTCGGTTGCCACCTACGACGACTCGACCTGGCAACGTATAACGCACGCACCCTGAGGACTGACGAGAAGATACTGGAGCTGGAAGAAGAGGTAGACAAGTTGCGCTGGCATACTATTGGATTATCTGAGGGCGAAGAGAGGGGGAGGACACGGTAATCCTCGAGTCCGGCAACTTGTTCTATCACCGGGAGGGCGACCATCTGTCCCAAGGAGGTGTCGGATTTATCGTCCACAAGTCTCTCGTCAACAACGTTGTAAAGATTGGGAGTGTGTCAACGAGGGTCGCGTACCTGATACTCAGAATCACCAAACGGTATTTGCTGAAGGTCATACAGGTCTACGCACCAACCTCGGCACATCCCGATGAGGAGGTGGAGGAAATGTATGAGGATATTTCTAAATCCATGCATTCCTCCAAAGCCCACTACACGGTGTTGATGGGACACTTCAAAGCAAAACTAGGCACAAGAGAAGGCGGTGAGCTGAAGTTAGGGAAATTTGGAGTAGGGAAACGGAACCGAAGGGGCCAGCAGCGGGCCGACTTTATGGAGAAAGAGGGACTCTTTATGATGAACGCTTTCTTCCAGAAGCGGCCCCACAGGAAGTGGACCTGGTCGAGCTCCGACGGTTCGACAAAAAATGAGATTGACTTCATTATGACGACCAGACGCCAACTGTTCAGTGATGTCTCAGTGATCGCAAGGGTGAAAACCGGCAGCGATCACCGAATGGTTAGAGGGGCACACTGAACCTAAACGTTAAGTTGGAGAGGTCTCATCTAATGAAGTCAACGCTCCGTCCCCCCTCGTGCTCTAATCCAGAATCCCGAGACTTTTCAGCTCGAGTTACGTAACCGCTTTCAGTGCCTAGAAGATTGCAATGCAGTGGACGATATGAATGACAAGCTCGTGGAAACTGTCCATGCGGTCGGAGCTAAGTTCTGCAAGACCCGCCGCAGAAGAACACAAAAACTCTCCGATCACACTCTTAATCTCATGACTGTTAGACGGGAGATGAGGCTGCAATCGTCAACAGATTTGACAGCATACAGGCAACTGAACAGACAGATCTCCAAATACATGCGGCAAGACTTACGCAACTTTAATACTGCTCGTATTAAAGAAGCGATCGAGCGGAACCAGGGCTCCAAAGTCTTTGCCAGAGATCTGTCTGCCAGAAAGAGCCAACTGTCAAAGCTGAAGACTGAGTGTGGCAGCATCGTTTCCGGGACATCTGAGATTTTGAGTGAGATTGAGAGGTTCTATGGGCAGCTGTACACATCATCGTTGGAGCCACACGCAAGTGTGAGTAACGATACAAGAGCAAGTCTTACCCGACACTATTCCGATGGTATCCCGGACGTCAGTCTGAGCGAGATTAGAATGGCTCTCCAGCACCTCAAAAACGGCAGGGCCCCAGGCGAGGATGGAATTACAGCGGAGCTTCGAAAGCGGGTGCAACACCGGTACTTGAAGTCCTTCAGAAGCTCTTCAATTCCGTCCTCCATGGTGGCACTACTCCGGAGGCGTGGAGCAGAAGCGCGGTGGTCTTGTTCTTTAAGAAAGGCGACAACGCTTTCTTGAAGAACTACAGACCGATTTCCCTTCTGAGCCGCGTCTACGTGCTGTTTTCGAGAGTGATTACGAATCGTCTCGCAGGCAGACTCGACGACTTCCAGCCTCCTGAACAAGCCGGTTTCCGAAAAGGTTTCAGTACCATAGACCACATACATACCCTGCGGCAGATTGTACAAAAGACCGAAGAGTACAATCTGCCACTTTGCCTGGCGTATGTGGAGTATGAGAAAGCCTTTGATTCCGTCGAAATTTGGGGGGTGCTACAGTCCCTTCAGCAGTGCCAAGTTGACTGTCGGTATATCGAAGTGCTGAAGTGTTTCTACAGTAGGTCTACGATGGCTATCCGAGTACAGAACCAGAGTTCGAAACCTATCCAACTGCAGAGAGGTGTAAGACAGGGTGACGTTATATCCCCGAAACTCTTCACCGCTGCGTTGGAAGACGTTTTCAAGCTACTGGACTGGAAAGGATATGGTGTTAACATCAATGGCGAGTTCATCACTCACCTTCGATTTGCCGACGATATATTTCTTATAGCAGAATCGCTGGAGGACCTTAGCACTATGCTTAATGACCTCAATGGTGTCTCCCAACGGATAGGTCTTAAGGAACATGGACAAAACAAAGATTATGTTCAATGTCCATGTCACACCTATGCCGGTAGTTGTGGGGAGCACTATGCTCGAAGTTGTTGACGAGTACGTTTACCTGGGACAAATAGTCCGACTAGGTAAGTCCAACTTCGACCGAGAGGTCAATCGACGGATTCAACTCGGCTGGGCAGCGTTCGGGAAATTACGACACATCTTCTCGTCAGGTATACCTCAATCTCTGAAAATGCTATGCTCGGAGTTTCTCTGCGTGATAGACTCAGAAATGAGGATATCCGCGGTAAAACCAGAGTGATTGACATAGCCCAACGGATTAGTAAGCTGAAGTGGCAATGGGCCGGCCATATAGCTTGAAGAACCGATAACCGATGGGGAAGAAAGGTTCTCGAGTGGCAGCCTCGTACCGGTAGGCGTAGTGTAGGGCGACCCCCACTAGATGGAGTGACGACCTGGTAAGACATGCAGGAAGTCGATAGATGCAGGTGGCTCAGGACCGTGCTTTGTGGCATTACTTGGGGGAGGCCTATGTTCAGCAGCGGACTTATGAAGAGCTGTAATGATGATGATGATGAATGATGATCTATCGCTCGCCATCAAATACAAATATAGATAATTTTTTAGCTTCTCTTAGTGCACATATTGAGACAATATCGATGCATAAAAATATAATAATAGCTGGGGACATAAATATCAATATTAGACCTAAAATACGGAGCTATCTCAAGAATATAAGAATAGAATGAGCTATCTTAACATGTTGGTAGAATTTGAAATACTTCCGGGACATATGCTACCCACAAGGAACCTCAACTGTTTGGATCACTTTATGCTCAAAACAGACAGTAAAAAGGATCTGCCTTTCATAGCAATATTACATACCACCATTACAGACCATTTTACTACATTTTTATGCTTATCCAAAATTAAATATAATCAATTTTCAAATAAAAGTAAATCTATACCAGACTACGACAAAGCTCGAAAATATCTACAAGAAAGTAATCTGGCTAAGTTATTAGAATATTATAACCCTAATGTACTAACTGACCTTCTTTTGCAAAATATAGCTAATTATATAAAACACAATATTATTACCATTTAAATTCCGAAGAATAAACGTATTATAAAACCATGGATTATAACTGGTATTCTTAAGTGCATAAATAATAGAAATAAGTTACAAAAGAATTTAAGAAGAGACCCACACAATGAAATTTTAAAAATAACATACTTAAGATATAGAAATTACTGCAATAATCTAATTAATAAACTGAAAAGAAAATATGAAAGAGAACAACTTGCTAAATCAGTTTCAAATAATAAACTACTCTGGAAAAATATAAAAAATATAACAAGCTCGAACCAATCGAAAAGCCAAAATACAGAATTATTAAATACTAAACCCACCCCTACCGAAGCAGCAAACACTGTTAATGAGTACTTTGTTAACATTGGTAAACAACTTGCTCAACAAATTAAAGATATTGCCTTGCATGACTCATATAAACTTTCTGACACACTGCCTGCACTGGGAAAGTCCTTCACGCTCCTTGACACAGATCATGATGAAGTGGATAGAATATTGATGAGCCTAAAATCTAACAGTGCACCAGGTTGGGATATGATTTCAACAAATTATTTAAAATTTGTAAGATATGAACTCGTTCCTATTATAACTCACCTTGCCAACCTTTGTTTTAATAAGGGGGTATTCCCTACCCTGTTAAAGCAATCTATTATTATTCCGGTACACAAGGGTGGATATAGGACGGAAGTGAATAATTATAGGCCCATTTCCATATTACCTAGCATATCAAAAATTTTAGAAAGGCTTATTAATAATCGTTTAGTAAATTTTTTAAATAAATATAATACTTTGTCTCCTTTCCAATTTGGATTTAGAACGGGTAAATCTAGCTGTAACTTCCCTAAGCTCGCTAATAATTGAATTAATTGATAATAAAAATAAATGTTTAACGGTGCTTCTTGATATAAAAAAAAGCCTTTGACACCGTCTCTGTCCCTATCCTAGTAAATAAATTGGAAAAGGTTGGTACAAGGGGAGCATCATTAACTCTTTTTAAAAGCTACCTCTCTAATAGGAAGCAGAGAGTCAAGTTGAAACAGTACTTAAGTGAAGATGCAGAAATAACATACGGAGTTCCACAGGGAAGCGTTTTGGGTCCTACATTATTTCTTGTATATATATATTATATCAACGACCTTTGTAGCCTAAAAATAAATAACGAAAAAATCTTCTCCTATGCTGATGATACTGCAGTCGTCTTCTCTGGAAATTCCTGGCAAGCTGTGAAAAATAATGCCGAAAAAGTAGCTATTGCTACTTGGTTAAAATACAACTTGCTCTCGCTGAACAAAAATAAAACCAACTATATATGTTTCAGTATCTACAATAAAAATCAACCTGATGACAGATTTAGTATAAGAGTTCATGATTGTTTTAACACCCAGGATACAAACTGATAATAAAAAAATTATGACCGAGAAATATCAAGAACAATTTTGAATGAGATATATATCGCCTTGGTTCAATTTGTCTTAGAATATTGCATTCCTGCTTGGGGAGGTGCGGCAAAAACTAAGTTTATAGAGGTTGAGAGAGCACAACGTGCGATTATTAAAGTTATGAACTTTAAAAATAATAGATAGTGGGCTACTTTCTGTAAGGAAACTGTATATAAAACAGATCACACTAAATAAAGACAAGAATATACCCTACGACGCAAGTAAAAAAGGAAAAAGAAGAAAAAATTATGTAGCTACAGTACCCCAAACAAAAACTAAGTTTGCTAGTACTCAATATAATAGTCGTTCGTCTCGAATTTATAATAAAATCAATGAAGAACTAGATATTTATTCGAAACAATATATCGAATGTAAAAGGTAGTAAAAGTACATAATTGGTTAGAGTCACTTAATTATGAGAACAATGAGCTGCTTTTACATACACTAAAATAGTACACACACATACAAACACACACACACATACAACCACACACACACACACACACACACGCCCACACGCACACACGCACGCACGCACGCTTTCGCAACAAATATCATTTTTAACAAATATCATAATCAGAGGAAAAAAACTGTAAATACTCCCTTTTAGTCTGTAAGTTTTTCTTTGTAATATCATAATGTGTATAATATAATATATAGATATTGATATGGAAGAGCGGATTCACCTGGTACAGGCATTATTTGCTTAAAAGGAGAATCCGGCCACTAATGTCTGTCTGTAAACCAATTCTATTTGATGAAATAAATTTTATTATTATTATTATAATAAAACTATTTTATGAATTGAATGATATGGGAATCAGAGCAGTTCTGGCTGTAAATTACTTCATAAAATATTACTTTTACTATCCTTAAATAATTAATATAGACCAATAACGGGAATATAATCGTTAGCGAAAGTAAATTTATTTCAGCAGCACCTGTGCACGTGGGGAACGGGTTACAAACCCGAGAAGACCGTTCCCCACAAGCACAATAATTTGTCTTTAATTTTTCATGTTTATTTTTGTTGTGTAATTTTCACATATAACATGCTCATGCTAAAACGTTGTTGCCCTTAAATCACATTCAATTTGGGATAATTTCAAATAGTAGAAGCCTTATTTACTATTATTTTAAAAAATCCAATAATGGTACTATCATTATTTATATTTATGAAGATTTCAAATTTTAGGTACTCTTCGAATAATAACCATGTACATTGTACAACTTGGTCACATTATCTCTGCACTTCGCTCGACGACGTCAAATTCACGGTACTGTGTGCTAATGCTAAATAAGTGAGGTGCGGAGATATTGTTACCTTGTAATAAAACGAAAGTCCATTGTTACAATATGCCTTTGCTACCAATATAAGCCCTTAGCACATTAATGCTAGTGGCTTTCACAAAAAGTATTAAACGAACATACAGCTCACCTGATGGTACCGTTGCATGAGTTTCCACAAAACTAGTGTCGTGTGAATAGGTCACATAATATCGCGTTTTGATATACTAGTGGAGCCATCTAGGGACTGCGAACTAAAATGGAATGCGTGCATACACGTAGTAGGGTCACTCTGAACAGCTATATTATGTAGCAGGAATGGGTCGGCTCGACCGGAAAAGATCACGCTTTCACAGAATACCAGCGCAAAACTGCGTCCTCTTCCCAAAAGAGGGTCGCTCACGATAAGGCACAATAAAGCTTAAACATTTATAACATCTTGTGGACAAGAGTCATTTTTTGGTGTTTGAGTGTAAATGAGCGATAATTTGTTTCGTAATACAACTCCACGGGGAGTGGTTACTACGCTGATACGGAGATGAAATCAATACAACGTTTTAATAAAATAAAAGTATCTGTGAGTGATATCTGGCTTTTAGCTGAGGATATTATTTGTATGCTAACTATTTAAAAAAATTGTTTTAAAAATTTTTCAAGTCACGGGTAAAAGCTTGTTTATCAATAAATAATCATTATTTTTTAATATAAATAATTACTAGTTTATACTTTTAGTATATAACTTAAAGATAATGAGTATTAATATTAAAATTTGTAAAAAGCTTTTAATAAAAAAAAACAACGTTTTTGTATTTTTTAAGTATTCAACAGGATTGCGGAGTCATTTATTTCTTCGACTTTAAGTGAAGTTATAAAAAAGTGATCACAATGATATAAAAATTTAACCATAATGATAATTTTAAGTTAATCTCTTATAGACTATAGACACTGGTATTTTTATAGAATCATGTGTTCTCCTAAAATTGGTAGCACGTAGTAATGTGTACAAGTACTACTGGCGATTACCATCATGAAATGAATACCGAGAATTTTTTGAAATGGCTTAGTGAAAAGCTGATACCAAACTTGCCCCCAAATACGAGGGTGGATTGAAAAGTACTCGGCCTAACCAAGAAAATAAACACATACTAAATCAGTTATATTTTTATTTTTCTACATAATCAACATCAAGTTCAATACACTTTTGCCACCTCCCCTTCCAAGCATTTAGACCGTTGAAAAAAAATAATTCTTCCTTAGAGTCAAAATATGCGTCTACAGCTGCTTTGACCTCGTCGTTTTTCGAAAATATTTGACTTCCCAAGTGCTTTTTTAGGTTAAGGAACAGAAAGAAGTCTGATGGTGCCAGATCAGGTGAATACGGCGGATGCGGTGACAGTTCAAAGCCACAGTTGTGAATTTCATCCATTGACTGTACTGACGTGTGAACACGGGCGTTATCTTGATGAAACAGGACTTTTCTTTTGAGCATTCCTCGACGTTTTTCTTTTATTTCCTCTCGTAAATGACGTAGTAAGGTGCAGTAGTAATCAGAGTTTATAGTTTGACCCCTTTCAAGATAATCAATCATAATCACACCTTTCGAGTCCCAGAATACTGAAGCCATCACCTTATTTGCCGACAAAATCGACTTAGCCTTTTTAGGGGGTGGTGAACCAGGTCTTCTCCACTGTTTTGATTGTTGTTTTGTTTCCAGTGTACAGTAATGAACCCATGTTTCGTCCATAGTAACAAAACGATTCAAAAAATCATCTGCATCGGCTTCAAATAACTCCAAACAGTCGCGTGAAATAGTCAATCGCGTCCTTTTTTGTTCAACTGAAAGCAGTCGCGGAACCCACCTCGCAGACACCTTGTGGAAACCCAACTCGTTGACAATGATGTTTTGAGTTCGTTCATAAGAGATGCCTATAATCTCGGCTATCTCTGTAATTTTTAATCTGCGGTCTCCCATTATTAAATCAAGTACTTTTTTAATATTTTCGTCAGTAGTTGACGTCGAAGGCCTTCCAGAGCTGGGTTCATCTTTCACACTCTCTCTACCACGCTTAAATTCTGCTATCCATTTTTTGACGGATGAATATGACATAGCACAATCGCCTAATGTACTGACCATGTCATCATGGATGGCTTTTGATGATAGCCCCTTCTTATGGAGGTACTTATTGACGGCACGCTGCTCGATTTGCTCCATTCGCGGAAATTATGTCCGATTACTTTGTTAATAAATTTATAAAATCACAACTAATTATCGCACAAGTTTCGAACTTCACACAATGAACTAGTCTGAACTGAACTAAATAATGTGGGTAGATTGGATTTTTAGAATTGAATGGATCTGTGTTAGGCCGAGTACTTTTCAATCCACCCAGGTAGTATAGTCGTCATTGACAACGCGCCTTACCACTCAACGCAGTCGGTGAAGGCGCCCACAAGTGGAAAGTTAAAAGGAGACATGCAACAGTGGCTGCGTGACAACAATATTCCATTTGATGAAACAACGAGAAAAAGAGAACTCTACCATATTATAAAAAAGGCAAAGCCGCCCAAGCAATACATTGTCGATGATTTAATGAAACGACATAGCCATGAAATTGTACGTTTGCCACCCTACCATTGTGACCTCAACCCCATTGAATATGTCTGGAATTTGGTCAAACAGAGGGTGGCATACAAAAACGTAGACCAACAAGAAAGAAAAATTGAAAATCTCACCAGAGATGTAATAAACTCCATCACAGCATCGGACTGGAAAAAAGAAGTTAACCATGTGGAGAGACTACAACAGGTCAGTTCGTAAATAAATTATAAATCTAAAGCATGTATGCATATATGTATTTATGTTTGTATTGTGATGTTAAATAAAAAAATATAAGTACTTTTTTGGAGCTACATATTAGTAATTCACTAAATTGATACAATTATTTTGTGGTAAATTTATAACACTATTTTATTTATTTTTAGGAATACTGGGAAAAAGATGGCCTGGTTGACGACGTACTGCAGCAACTTGTAATCGATCTTGGAGGAGAGGAGTCATCCGACAGCGAGATCGAAAGTGAAGAAGAAGACAGTTTAGGCCATGATATTGTACCAATTATTTATAGTGAAGATGAATTTTGAATAAATATTTATCTATCAACATAAAATAGTTTTAATATAAAAAATACATGATGCAAAATATTGCAAGATGAACAAATAAAACCTATGCTCCAAAATTAAAAATGTAGTTTTTATTTAGCTACATGCTTTTTTTCGCACCGTACCTGACCGCCAAAATGACGTCATCAAAGCCATGCGTCAAGTTAATGTGACCGCGTTGTACATGTAAGGCAAATATTAGATGTAATCTAATATGATTTACAAATGTTGGAGATCCGTACAAATAAATTAATAAATAGGTACGGTGTGAGAATATCCACTACCCCATATCATCGGTCAGAGTGAAACAAATCAGGAGATGGGCGGCAGCGTCTTCATAATAACGGCTAATAACAATAAACTGCAGTTGCCAACCCGCGTGCTGAGCGTATCAACTATGGTAGATATCCCCTCTATGAGGCAATCTGTGGGGGAGGCCTGTGTCCAGTAGTGGGTTTTAATAGGTTGTTACGGTAACGGTAATGATACGGTCTATAATAAAGTGTCGCTACGAGTAATATTCCGTTCGTTTCATATATTTGAAGTATATTCACGACTCGATTGAAATAATATTAAGTATCAGCAACTTTTGGGATCTCAATATCATAATAAGCCATATCCTTTTGTATCACAATATTTTTTAAAACATTGATTTATAACCGGTATCTGACGGCATTCTAATACGACCGGAGAGCACAAAAACTACGAGGTAAACGTGCATTCAGAGGCACGGTGGTGAAACTCCGCCAACTTTCTAACTCTAAGTTGCTACTTAGAATTTCATGACAGTTAAATCCAATTCCAATAACAGGTTTCTCCAAACCTCAAAAAACCACATGAACAGTAGTCTGACTTATAACTACTTGACAAAAGAGGCAGTCAATATTATGGAAGTAAATGCAGTATCCCATGTGAAGCAGAAACAGGAGCAGCAAACTTAACATAATGCTTTATACTCGTATACTCTTTGGCAGCAACCCACTAGCGCTCAAGTTTCCGTGTATACTCCCCAATTGATATTTCTTACAAAATAAACGTAATCACATAACATTATTTATGGCCAGATAAGCTTATTTATCCTGCAAAGTTTGAATTCCTGATATTTAGATAGTAGGACCCTGATTAGTATATAGTGTCTTAGTGTGAAGCTCTTAATTAAGATAAAAATAGTTTGTTCAACAACCACGAGATTTGTCCAGTTGATACTTTGTAACTACTATATTGTCTACAATATGTCTTGTGTCCACCCACCGACAGTATTTCGCAACATATTGGGCTTATTGTAAAACTTGTATATTAAGGTTTACGTAATCTCTGTAAGTACAAATCTGTGTAGATTGAAAATGATTTTTTTTTACTTTTTCTAAGCCAGCACTTAGCCTCAATCCCACCCGATGGTAAGTTGTGATGTAGCTTAAGGTGGTAAAGCGCACTGATTAACAAAAACCTATTCTTGCCTTGAAGACACCACATTGTAATCGGATGGAAAGACAGATGCTGGCAACTTATTCCACTTCTTTGCTGTACGCATGACGAACGACGCGACGTAGCAAACCATTTGGTTCGAATGCGTGGTAAGTCAACAACGAAAGGAGACTGGCCGAACATCTGATTGTCCGATGGTCGGAAGGAAAAAGGAGGAATTAAATTACGCAATTCCTGCGCACACTCTCCGAAATACATCGTGTAGAAGACCGAAAGGCTGGCTACTTTGCGCCGGTGTTCGAGGCTGGTAAGATTGGTTTTAACCAAATTCGGGTGACTAATAAACCTCCTAGCACGCCTTTCTATTGAGTCAAAGGCCGCATTTTGCAGCACCAGCTCATATATGGCATTAATTCTCCATGCACGACCGCACTTGGGCTTTATATAAAGTAAGCATCTGCCCAGCGTGAAGTCACTTTGGCCTTGGAGTCAAATTTATTATTAATAATTATATATATTTGTTAATAATATTAATAATGATATAACGAAGATCTATTCATCACCATGTGACTCCAGACAAAAGAGGGAGTTAATTGGCAACTTTATTACTGGCAAAACTGTCCGTAACTCTACGAGCTCAACTGAAGCGAAGTGGAAAGAAGATTGTTATAAAAGACTCTGTGTCATTATTCTTGGGCATTTCGTTTCGAAAACACACATATTAGTTGCCGTAGGGTATTATGAATTAAAAACCTAAAATAAGTAGTGTTTTTACAAATCAACATAGAAAATATAAATTGCTATATTGTATGAAATGGAATGTAGGAAGTCGATTGATGCAGGTGGCTCAGGTCCGGGCTTTGTGGCATTATTTGAGGAAGTTCTACGTCCAGCAGTTGTCTTGTGAGTTTATAATTATGATGATGATGATGATTGTGTTAAAAACCAACTTCATACACAATTAACGACTCACCCTAACTTTAGCTGAGTATGTGGTGTTATTTAAATTAAAGATAATAAAAGACCATTTCTATTTTTTAATGTAGCCTTGATCCCTTCTGGTAGTGCTCTGTACGTGTTTGGTAAAGTTTCATTACAATCAGCTCAGCAACGCCAAACTTTATTCCAAACAGACAGACGACCAAAAAATGTAAAATGGTTAATTATTTCTTCATAACATGCTAATAACCCCCTGAGCTTAATAAAAGTCAGTTATTTCGA
The DNA here is from genome assembly GCA_907164705.1 of Parnassius apollo. Lineage (NCBI taxonomy): Eukaryota > Metazoa > Arthropoda > Insecta > Lepidoptera > Papilionidae > Parnassius > Parnassius apollo. The sequence goes on from CAJQZP010001397.1 coordinate 106,302, forward strand.
TATTGTCACAAAAAGACAGTTCAATTTTATTTATACGTACAGATAAAAAAATCTCACAAAATCGAGGTACCACGTAAAAACGTCAAACTCATTTATAATGTATAGAAAGTTCGAGACGCTAAGAGATCGGTAGAACGCATAGACAGTCAGCTTTATTGAATATACGAGACAGTTCAAGTTAGTTAATTTGCGAACAAGATTATTGGAAAATCTGTTTACGTTAGGGCAAAGTTTACAGTGAAGGTAATATTAAATACTTAAATTTATTATGCATTTAATTATTGATACTAAAATGTATTATGCCGTAGAATAGAATAGAATAGAGTCATAAAATAAAACAATTTTTATTAAATACAGATTACAAGAATACTTATTGAAAGTCATTTAAGTTTTATTTATTGATTTATTTAAACATTATTGAACATTATATTAGTACAGGGTCAAAAGGCGGACTTAAGGGGATAGAGTAAGTCAGCTCAAATTCTAATTTTGTCCCCACTTGCCCGCGCGTCGTATGCCATGTACCGACATGTTTGTAATCACTAATACTGTAAGTAGAAAGGTCGTTAGACACTTATTTCATTAGGTTTATCATATTTATGCCTGTTTCTTAACGCCAAGCCAGTCGCTTCTTATTTTTATTACGGTTATTTCCCATTTTAATTTTACGTCGTCCTGTTGCGTAATGTATACTCTGATCGTAAGCGACACAAGCCGTCAAAGGCTGAAGCGAAGTGACCATGCGGCAGGAATCACGCTTCAAGTGGCCGATAGTTTAGGTAATTTCTTTTTTACAGTGAAAATAATGGTATTTTAAAAAAAGTAAATAACATAAGTACTACCTTACAGTTAGTTCAGTTAGTATGCAAAGTTTCATGATCTTATTTAAAGTATTTTATGAATAACAGCGGTTTATTGTTTATTTTGGAGGTAACTTTGGATTTTTTTTCTATCGAGAAAATCTTACGAAATCGTGTTTTCTTGTAACATAATCCTTAACATTAATCCTCAAATTTACCATATATTTATTTCAAAATTAATGCTGCAATATTTTTGGCATAACGAAGGATCTTGCTAAGTCATTTGAGATTATATTTCCCCTTAATGCTAAAAGCATTCTCTGCCAGTCAAGTTTAGGGCAGTGATAGAACAACGAAGGCGCTTACAAAGTAATTAAATAAAACTCAACACACACACACACACACACATATATATATATACACACACACACATATATATATATATATATATATATATATATATATATATATATATATATATATATATATATATATATATATATATAATAGATGGTTAGACTCCGCACTAAGGTCTGGTGGACATTATTATATTATTCATTATCATATTATTGTAAGGTTTATTTAGCATTTAAATACACAATAAATATTAATTTAATCATGCAGTTTAGTGAGCATTACTAGTGTAATAGTCTATTTCATTTAATAATGCTGATGCTGAATATCCGCCGAATCATAACAAAGCAGGAAATTATGTAGTCGCGACTTTAAATCGTGTGAAATTCATTTCCGAAACGCAAAACTTAAAACGAAAACATCGTTTCCTTAAACAATAAAATGCTGGCAGAGCTTCACGGTACTTTGCCTTTTATTAAATTTCTGCTTTTAAAATTATAAATTTTATTTTTATTTAGAATAATTGTGACAAACGAGCAAGCAATCCAACTGATGATACGTAGACACATCCTTAGACATCTAAATCTATTCTCGATTAAGAATCAAAATGCAGACGAGTTGTCACCCCTGAGGACTAAAATGGAATACCTCGTTTCCAGTAAAAAGAGTCTTAGTTCTCCTTACTCACCAACGAAACAACAGCATAGCAAAGGATATTCGAACAAGCGGAACGTCAGGCCGCCTTAAGAGCCGCGGAAACACCTGATGAAACCCAACACAGACTCTTTTGAGCAAGCTGAACGTCAATCTACTATAAGGGCATCTGAAACACCTGATGGATAAGGCGTGTCGATTTTGCAGCGCTTTAAAATGGAAAGATGAGACCGCAGGCATGTGCTGTTCCAATGGCAAAGTGTCTCTTCCGTTACTTGGGGAACCAGAAGAACCTTTGAAAATCTCTTTTTATATGATGCTAATGAGTCACGGCGCTTTTTAAACAGGGTCCGGAAATATAACTCATGCTTCAAATGACGTCCCTCGGAATTGACCGGGAAATAATATTGTCGGGATTTTCGCCTTCATTTACGGTGCGAGGGCAAATTTATCATAGAATAGGTTCAAATTTTTCCAGCTGAAAAAGAACAGCATAAATTTTTACAAGTATATTTTATGGGTGACAAAGAAATTGAGGTAGACCATCGATGCCAATTTATCCAGGGAGTTGAGAGAGACACAGTGTTCGAAATTCAAAGATTCTTGCATGAACGTAACATTTTAGTCAAAATATTTAAAACTGATTTAGAAAACCTACCTGAAGAGGATTATAAAGTCGTCATTCATGCAGATCGGACCCCTCGAGGAGAGCATGAAAGGTGCTACAATGCACCTTTGATAAACGAAATAGCAGCCGTAATTAGTGGTGATCAATTTTCTTCACGAGACATTGTCTTGCGAGCACGTGATGATACGTAGCAACGGGTAGCCGATACATACAAGTTTTATGACGTTCTGCAATACCCATTGATTTATTGCAAAGGGTAAGAGGGTTATCATTTTCAAATTCCACTCATTAACCCGGTCAAAAAGGAGCCTACTCCGAACAAAAAAGTATCATGTGTGGATTTTATGCGTATCATATGATGTTGCGAGAAAATGATTTTAACCTCTTAGCCCGGTGTAGACAATTCTTTCATCAATTTTTGGTAGACATGTATGTGAAGGTAGAAAGTGAACGTCTCCGTTATATATCTTTAAATCTAAAAAAGCTGCGCGTTGAGAATTATATTCATTTACAAGATGCAGTTTCTAGCAACGCCAATATAAACCCCAGAGATTTAGGTAAAATGGTAATTCTGCCCTCCTCCTTGTGTGAGTACACACAAAAAGCATTCGCCTATGTAATAACTTACGGAAGAACTGATCTTTTTTACTTTTACTTGCAATCCCATATGGAAAGAAATAACCGAGGAGCTAATGCCGGGCCAAAAAAGTACTGACAGACACGATTTAGTTGCTAGAGTATTTAGATTAAAAGTACAAAAATTAATGTATGTAATTAACAAAGGGAAAATTTCCGGAGAGGTGCCGTGCGTCATGTATTCAATTGCAAAGAGGATTACCGCTTACATTCTAATATGGCTTAAAAAGACGTTGCGGCCCAGCCAAATAGACGACATAATAAGCGCCGAGATTCCGGATCCTGAGCAAGATAAAGAATTGTATGATACCATCGTCCGAAATATTATTCACAGTCAATGTGGAGCACGAAATTCAATATCGCCATGTATTAAAGAAGGAAAATGTCAAAGAAATCCCTAAACGCTATTAAAAGAAACAGTGCAATGACTTTATACAGACGCAGAGCTCCTGAAGATGGTGGCAGGAAAGTTAAAATCAAATCTCGCTCTGGAGCGTTCGAAACCTTAGATAACAGCTGGATTGTCCCGTATTCGGCCATTCTATGTAAAATGTTTAATAAACACATTAATGTAGGAGCATGTAGCTCTGTCCGCTCAAGTATATCTGTAAGTACATAAATAAAGGAAGCGACCAAGCAATATTTAATCTCAGGAATGAAGGTGAGGCAAATCCCGTTAATGAAGTACATACCTTTCAAGCAGGGCGTTATGTCAGCAGTAACGAGGCAGCGTGGCGTCTCCTTGGCTTTCCTCTACACGAAAGGCACCCAACAGTTACTCACCTTGCTGTGCACTTAGAAAATGGAGAGCGTGTATATTTCACCGAAAGAAATTTTCAAGAAAGAATTGCATCACCGCCAAAAACTACACTAACAGCCTTCTTTCAACTTTGTCAAACCGACCCCTTTGCAAAAACGTTGTAATATTCTGAAGTTCCCCGCTATTATACTTTGAACACATCTAGGAAGGAGTGGAAACGCCGTATTCAAGGCGCGCCTGTTGCAAATTGGCCCGGTGTAAAGTCATCAGATGCCCTTGGTCGTATGTATACCGTCCATGTAACTAATTTTGAATGTTTCTGTTTACGATTGCTGCTGCACCATGTTCGGGGTCCTACAGGATATAAAGACCTTAAAACTGTCAACGGTAATAAATAAGTTGCGCATGCGTATGCGAAGCTCTGCATCTTTTAGAAAACGATAATCACTGGGATGAAACCATGGAGGAAACTGTGCAGTGCCTGTCACCACCCAAAATTAGGGATCTTTATGCAACTCTCATATCATATTGCGGGCTTGATTGCCTTGACTTGCTCATCTGAATTGTGGGAAAAATATAAAGAGTACATGGCGGAAGATATTTTGCGAAGGTTATAGCAGACACACGCGAACTTGACATACAATGAACACATTTATAATGAAGCACTTGAAAATATTGAAGATAAAGTAATGGCAATGGTAGGCAAAAAAATTAAGCGACTTTGGAATGATAAGCCCTCAGTGAACAACCGAAAATGATCTAAGTGATGAAATTATACGTATAACAAACTACGATATACCAGCTTTGCAGCAGCAAAAAAACGAGTTTTTGACAATGATTAGGACAAATTGAATCTGGAAATGGTGCACTTTTCTTTTTAGATGCTCCTGGAGGAACTGAGAAGACATTTTTGTTAAATTTATTATTAGCGCATGTACGAAAAGATAAAAAAATTGCTGTGGCCGTAGTTTCCTCCGGTATAGCCACCACGCTGCTAAGCGGGGGCCGCACTGCACATTCCATTTTAAAACTGCCCCTAAATCTAGCCAAGGAAGAATCGCCGATCTGCAACTTTTGCAAAAATAGTGCACGAGGTATAATGCTACGACAATGCAAACTTTTAGTGTGGGACGAAAGTACAATGTCGCATAAAAAAGCTGTAGAAGCACTAAATCGAACGCTCCAGGATTTGCGCAGCAATACCGATGTAATGGGAGAAATGGTGGTTTTACTGGCTGGTGACTTTCGCCAAACTTTACCTGTCATTCAAAAGGGCACACCTGCAGATGAAATTACAGCATGCCTCAAGTCGTCTATATTATGGAACAAGGTGACAAAATTCAGTTTAACTAAGAATATGAGAGTGCATTTGTATAATGATATCAATACTGGAAACTATGCTGACACACTATTAAAAATTGGCGATGGGTGGTTGGAAACGGATGCTGAGGGCTGCGTTAAATTGACGAGAGATTTTTGTCACTTAGTACAGAGTCATTCCGAATTAATTGCGAGCGTTTATTCAGATTTAACGAACAAGATGCATGAAGACAAATGGTTTTGTGAAAGGGCGATTCTTGCACCAAAAAATGAGAGCGTTAACAAAATAAATTCAGATATATTAAGCGAAGTAGCAGGAGAAATAACAGAGTATTTGTCAATAGACACAGTTATGGACACAGAACAGAGCACTTCATATCCCGCAGAGTTTCTAAATTCTCTAGAGTTGTCAGGTGTGCCCTCACATAAGCTTCAATTAAAATTAGGCGTCCCAGTCATGCTAATATGAAATTTATATGCTCCTCGGTTATGTAACGGGACAAGGCTGCGTGTGACACATCTTGGACGGAACATAATCGGTGCTACAATTTTGACAGGCGTAGGAAAAGGTGAAAATGTCATTATACCACGGATCTCTATAATTCCCACAGATCTTCCTTTTCAATTCAAAAGGTTGCAGTTCCCAATTAATAAAACGCAAGGGCAAACGTTACAGGTAGCGGGGGTCAACTTAGAAAAACCGTGCTTCTCTCAAGGTCAGCTGTATGTAGCATGTTCGCGTGTGTCAAATGCCTAGAATCTCCACATTCTTTCCCCGAATGGAAAAACATATAACGTTGTGTACAGTAGCGTCTTAAAATAGTTTTCAGTTATTTTTTTTTCCAAAATTCCCACAATCAATTAATCAGAATTCCTACAGATCTTCCCTTTCAATTCAAAATTTCCTATTTAGCTCAGTTTCTTTTCAATTCCAAATGCTGCACCTCTAACGGACCTATTAAGCTCAGTTTCCTTTCAACTCAAAAGGCTGCATCTCTGACGGATCTTTTATTTGGCTCAGTTTCCTTTCAATTCAGAAAACTGCATCTCTGACGAATCAATTTAGCTCAGTTTCTTTTCAAAAGTCTGCATCCCTGACGGATAATTATGCTCAGTTTCCTTTAATTAAAAAAATATCCCATTTCCATTTGGAATAAACAGGCTATTTTCATGCTTTCCTATACGCTGCGTTTCAAAACATTTAAATAGGCTGACGAATCAATTTTGCTCAGTTTCCTTTTAATGTCTGCATCTCTGACAAATCTATAAACTCAGTTTTATTTCAATTCAAAAAGCATTGGATAGTTCATTTCCCAGTGACCATGCGGGCGAAACCGCGGGTAACAGCTAGTACTTAATTAAAACGTGCTTTTCAGCGCGACAACGTTTCAGCAGGTTTTCACATGGCATGATATGTCGCTTTTTCAATGACAAGAAAGCTGTGAACATTGTGTATAAAGACATCCTGTAATATATTAATTGTTGTAAAAATAAAATAATTAGGTAAAAATGTAAAAAGTAAATAATTAAAAATGTAGTGTATGAATTTAGATATTCCAAAGATAGAAGGAAATCTTCATGGTAAGTATAGGGAAAGGATAATTGTTTTACTCCAAATTTAACGCGTGCAGGCCAAGGGCAGTAATAAATTAACCAAAACTACTGGATCGATTTTAATCATTTTTTCAGTGAGTGACATAGGCTATATATTTTATACCCGTGCAAAACCGGAGCGGGCCGCTATGTTTTTATATACAACGTTCACAGTTTTTCTGTAGTGTATTTAGTATCAGCATTGCACCCGAGTTAAGCCGGGGCGGGTCGCTAGTTTTAAATAATTCTATTTATTTGACCCCCCATTGACGAATATTATGTTAGGAAAATAATTTTATCATTGAATATTACAAATTCAGAAGGCTACAACGAGATATCCACCAAGATTATCTAGATACGTAATAAACAATTGGGTACTGTTTTGGTGATAATCTGTGATGATACTGTGACTAGGATTAAAAAAGGAATGCTTCGGTGGTTTGGTCACGTAGAATGAGAATCAGTCGGCTCGACCGGGGAAGGACCACGCTCTCACATAATACCAGCGTAAAATAGCAGCTTAATGCTCCTATGTCTCTTATGGTGAGTTTAGAAAACTGAAGACCCGTTTTACTGGAATCGAGGCATTCCATCTTAGTCCTCAGGGGCGGCAACGCATCTGCATTTGCATTTTGATTCTTAATTGAAGTTAGATGTCTATGGGCCACAGCATGCTCTTACCATCAGGTGGACTGTGTGCTCGTTGGTCACCTTTACCCTATAAAAAAGCAAATATATGTTGCAGAAGTTGTCGTAAAGCGACAGTTAAAAACTAAAGAACCTAACCTAACAACAACGAAACAACCAAAAAAATAATTTATTTAAAATTTTAAAAGATAAAAATATATGAAAATGATGATGGGGTTTCAAACTAGAAGTATCACGGAGTATGCACAGGCTATGCCTGTGGTAGGTGCGCAGCGCCTGATCTAGGTAGACGCAGCGTCTGGAGTAGGCACACGCAGCGCTTGAAGTAGGCACACACAGTGCCCGGACTAGGCACACACAGCGCCCGGAGTAGGCACACGCAGCGTCTGGAGTAGGTACACGCAGCGGCTGGAGCAGGTACAAGCAGCGCTTGAAGTTCGCACCCACAGCGCCCGGAGAAGGCACACACAGCGCTCGGAGTAGGCACACGCAGCGCTCGGAGTAGGCACACGCAGCGTCTGGAGTAGGTACACGCAGCGTCTGGAGCAGGTGGAGGCGTAAGCGTGGCTAGGCGACGACTTCAGGTGAAGGCAGAGGCTTGCAGGATCCCGAGGCAGTGCGGATAAGGCCTTTAGGAGATGCTTCTAGTGTGAAAGCTGAAGCGAGACTCACTTTATTGGCCGATTGTTCGGCTTTTATACTTTTTTTAGAGAGCTTCGCGCTTGACGACGGATTTGTGAAAAGAACGGGAAATTATTTAAATTAAAAGCAAATTTTTGTAAATGACCAAGAAGAAATATTTTTATGGAAGTTTTGAAGTAAAAACATCAGACCGGTAACGAATTCGAATAAAAATTGCCATGATGACAACCAGATAAACAACGATGTCAAAACATGTCAAATTTTGGTTTTAGGCTCGTAATAGAGAAACGGCAAGATTTAAGTGAAAAATGAGATATTATTGATATAGGAAAAAATGTAGCGCAACAGTGCGCACGAAGCCCGAAATTGCAGAGTTACGGAGAACTAAATAAAAGACCGAAAAAGGTAGACTCCATTGACACCGATTTAAAAAGTGCTGATAACGTGAAAATACGAAGTGAAAATGATTTGTTATTGTGTTCTTATGGTTTAAAAACGTTACAGGATCCTATGGAAATAAAGGTGATGCAAAATATCCAGTTTTGAGGCGAATGCAGAAAATCAAAAACAGAATGGAAAAATAAATTTAAAATAGTGTAAAATGATATGTAAGTAGCATAACACTACAAAGTGAATGAAAGAGTCGGAAAGGGACGTCATAAACCAAATTTTGTCGACCAAATTGGCAAAATATTAAAAATGAGCCAAATTAAGAGTGCCCTTACCCGACGAGCATGATGTATGCGTAGGTATATGGAGAAAGCGAGAGAGGTATGTCAGGATCGTGTTAAATGGAAGTCTGTAGTCTCTGCCTACCTCTCTGAGTGACAGGCGTAAGTGTTTACGTTTTTTATTATGTAATAGAGGGTATATGTAGATGTCTGTGGGCCACAACATCCACTTTCCCTGTCTTGGAATCCGTATTTTATAAAAGAAATACAAGTGGCATGACGTCCAGCCGCACCAAAATTCCTTTGACTGAGTAAGGGCATAAAATAAGAGTATTGTAATAATGAACGTCTCAAACTAGAAGCACCCCCCCCCTCCCCTAATTCAGGACCCTGATTCAGTGTAGAATATAATTGATAGAATCAGGCGTTACTTCGCGGATATCCATTATAATAACAATATTAATAGTTACTTTGCAACCATCCGCTAAATTAAATAAAATGTTGTGTCTTCCCTAGATTGAAGAGCACCTCCCGCCCACCCTCAATTGCGTGCACTAATCCCGTCACCACCAATCCCAGCACCACTACTCCCAACACCACTATTCTAGGAAAGACACACCATCGACGATAATACGACACGTGTTTGGTACGATCACCAGAAGATGCCTCGTGTAGAGGACACGAGGCATCTTCAGGTGATGTTGACTCTACGGCGGCTGACCGCTAAGTGATGTTGTCTTAGAGTAACTATTATTATATTTATCAATGTAGAATAATACCCGTTTTAGGGGAATCTTTATCTGCTCCAAGTCCAGCAAAAGAGCGGCAAGGCCGTACCATACTTTTCTCGAAGAAATTCAGGTCTTTTTCGACCCCCTATAACTTCGTTTTGGATAAAACTAGAAACCTGAATTTTTAAAACCAAGTAGGCGTTATAAAAACTGGGTATATTTCAAATTTCATTCAATTTGAACCAGTAGTTTAGGAATTATAATTAGTAGAGATGGGCCGAATATTCGTTTTATATTCGGTATTCGGCATATTCGACAGGTTTACCGAACATTCGTATTCGGTCCAATATTCGGCTAAATCACCGAATATTCGTTAAAGTGATACTCAAAGTATCCACTGTATGGAAATATACGAATTGAGTAATGCCATGTTTTTCATCATTATACTATTGATAGTATATTTATCTATGAGTTAAATCTACTTGTATAACGATATGTTTTTGAGGCACTGTAGATTTATTTCCAATTATAGCAAATAAAAAGCTTGATAAAATTTTGTTTGGAATCAAACAAAGAAACATTATATTACAGTCGTCAGTTTCTCTAAAATTGGACCAAATAGTAGATCTCCGGCCACTCATGATCACCATATACTTATCAATTTTCGCTAAGAATACTTTTTTCTCATAAAAGTAGTCAAAACATAAGCCGGGAATTTGCTCAGTACTAGATGATGCAATAACATGTCAGGTGTGGCGGGGGAGCAAGGGGAAGGCTCTGGCGGTAATCCCGCGCGCTTTACGGTAACAAGTTTCGACATAAATTGGTTAGGTACCTCGGTAATCCTGCCGAATAATGTTCGGCCGAATATTCGGTTCGGTAAATATTTTAACGAACGTTCGGCCGAATATTCGTATTCGGTGAAATCCATATTCAGCCTATCCCTAATAATTAGTCAAAACTTCTTAATTTTGTCACTCACTGACTGACCGATCATCAAAACTCTAAGGCACTTCTAGGAGACATAGAAGCTTCAAACTTAGAACAAAATTAGTGTTTAGTGTATATATATATATATATATATATATATATATATATATATATATATATATATATATATATATATATAAGTTAGTGGGTTTTTCTGTCAGCAACCCGGAGTCTCGAAGTTGGCGGTGTTTCACCACTGTTCCTCGGAAAGTATGTATAGCCTCCTGCGCCTAATTTTTCTCCAGTCATGTCAGCTTAACGTCCCATCGAACAATGAGAATGAGGGAATAGAGTGCACCACTGTGCTTGCACATACACTTAGTTATTATAATCCTGCCTTGTGCAGATGACTAGTCTCCGTTAAGTCCAGCCGCCGTTACAGAAATTTGGCCTGGAGGACATCAATGATACGGTATGGGATAATATAAGATACATTTTTCATCGATACTTTCATGATTACAGTCATTCCGCAATGAATAAATGATAGAGGTTTGTTATGTACGAACCAGTGCTTGGAGCTTGGAAAAATTAAGACATGAAAAACATTTATTTATGTTTGTCTGTCTGTTTGTTCGGGCTGATCTTCGAGATGGCTGAATCGATTGAAATGAAACTTCACAAACAGACAGAGAGCAGGTCTATATTAGTCCGGTCGATAAAGTTCATCATAATTATTTTGTGGCGTATACTTTAACTATAATGAAAATGTTTGCACACATCGAACGCGAAGCGGAGTTGTATAGTGCTTTATTGTCACCAAATAAAAAAATAGCGATCCACTCAATTCAAACCACTTCCACCAGCTTTATATTGCACTTATATAATAAAAAGAGTATAACAATGGCAAAGAGACGATTTCAATTAATACTTCTGACGGAGTTACAGGATTGTTTATTTCAATTATTGTTAAAAAAAGTTATTATCGAAAATAATTTCACTTGGAGGCCATTTGGTAGGTATGATAGATATCTTTCAAAATACTAAACTTATTACTTTGTGCCGTTCATTAATATTTGAAAAAAATTTTGGGAACATAATACGAATTATCGGTGTCAAGCAGTCAAAAAAATCGTTTTAATTAAACACAATTATTTTGTAGCTTTAAACGAAATACGTGCAAAATACTAAACTTTGTGCCGTTCATTAATATTTGAAAAACATTTTGGGAACATAATACGAATTATCGGTGTCAAGCAGTCAAAAAAATCGTTTTAATTAAACACAATTATTTTGTAGCTTTAAACGAAATACGTGTTTCGTTAATTATTAAAAGTAAATTAGTTATTCAAAACATTACATGAGTGTTCGAGGTGTGCACTTTTGGAGTTTATTTTTTGTTTTTCTTGTTTGAGGGCGGAGAAGAAGAGAGAGAGAGAGAGAGAGAGAGAGTTCAATTTATTTAAAAACGATAGAGCTGTTTTCTGTGAATTCGATGTACTGATAAAATAAGTGGTTTTTAATGATTACCACAAAAATCATAAGATATATAATAAAGTTTCAGACAAAACATGTTAGGTTTGCAATTTTACTCAAAAAAGATCCTTATTTCTTTATCTCCTATCTACTATAAATTTTATTTACTATCTCTTAAAGGTTTCATGAAAAATCGGTGGTTCCTTCTGCTAGGTGTGCATGTACTTACCATTTTAAAATAAAAATACTAGGATAAGATTATAACACTTTATTGTTTAATATATTTCTATATAGCATATAGTTTTCGAGATAGTAGCAAAAACTGACTTAAAAGTGGTTTTTGGATTGTTAAACTACTCGCCCAAAGACTACTATTATAGAACTGCAGCTTTTTGAATTTTATGCGGACTAAGTCGCAAGTAAAGTTGGTAATAACAATAAAGTTAAATTATTCTTTATTATTCCACGTGCCAGAGTATTAACAAATGAAGCCAGCATTTTCAAATTTAGGAAAACAAAAACAGGAAAGGAATTTATCGTTGTTTAAAGTCGCGACTGCATATTTTCCCGCTATGTTGCAATTCAGCGGATATTGCGTCAGTGGTCCTTAATAATAATTATTTAGTATAATTTTAAATCCCCCATCACTGAACTGTGCTGTAAAAAATATTAATTGTGTATGTAAATGTAAGTAACTTGGCAACTGAACTTTGGTCGACTTTAGAACAAAATATCTCAGAACTTACACCTATTTAAAAACTTGTAAAGTAAGACATTACCTAAGTTCAAAATTTTATCCAAATCTTTGAAGTAATTTACCAGATACCAGTACCGGTACATATAATTTATAATTATCTTTATTATTATAATTAAAAAGTGCAAAATAGATTATGAGGTTGAATATAGATAAAACAATGGTTTCATTTAAAAATACTGAACTGATAACGAATCCAAATACAGATGCGTTGTCACCCGTGAGGACTAAGATGGAAGGCCTCGTTTGCAGTGAAAAGGGTCTTCGGTTCTCAACACTCACCGCACGAAACACAGAACCGTACGAAAGCAAATTTAAGCGTATAAAGATGTATTTAGCCCGCAAACAAAACGCCAACTATGGGACCGTGTGGGCTAGAACACTCATCTTCCTGCCCTTATCCCAACTAATTTGGGATGGGCATAGCATGTCTCTCTCTTCTTTCTCCTGTTTTAGCGTTAATCTCTTCACTTATCACGCTGTTAGGCATATCGTCCTTAATACAGTCCATCCACCTTTTCTTAGGCCTCCCTCTTCTCCCTATATCCACCCACTTTCATAGTTCACGTTTTGGGCTATAACACAAAAAAAATTAACAATAAAATCTAAAAAAATCTAACCACGTTGTAGGATTCACGTTCGCGCTTTCTGGAAAACTTTCTCTGTGGCAAAATTACCAATCATATGACGCGAGCAAGAAAAGTTAATTACGACGCGGTATTCCAACTTAGTCTTGGGGACCAAGCGGTGCGGCGTGTGGTGTCGTGGCGGTGTAAGGATATCCACTACTCCATACCGTTTCGTGGGTGTCGTAAGAGGCGACAGAGGGAAAATGTAACAGGAGGTGGCCATTAGCATCCACCTGATAACAACTCAAAATAATTTGAAACTGCAGCTGCCAACCCGCTAGCCAAGTGTCATGAATGACAGAATACCCTCATGAGATCTATGATGAAGACCCACCTCGTACGTGCATTAGTGGATTCTTATTGTATGAAAGTAACTAATTTATTTAATAGAAAACACTGAAGTTTAGAAGGAGACGTACGACATATTACTTTACATGCTTGTTCTAGTAATGAAACACGTGTAAAGATTTTAATAACAGTCTCATTTATCATCTATAGAAACTTTTGAGACAGTAAGCGGTCGATAGCACATCCGTATGAGCTTACGTGCATTTGGCACAATTGACATAATTGAAGATATGAGGCTGTAAATAAATTCAACTAAGTTGCAAATTATATTATCGGAAAAGCTGCTCAACTGGTAAAGTTTACATTAGAGATGATAAAACAGAAAAGTAAAAAGAAGACTTTTAGTCTCCTCTCTTTTAGAGAGTTTAAAAGCTGTGGTCTTTGTACGTGGTTGAGGCACGCTGCAACTTTATTCGGCTTGTAGCACGACTAGGTCGGCTTGACAGGGGAAAGACCATGCTCTTAATGTATACCAGCGTCACATAGCAGCATAATGATGCTGCGTTTCGTTTGGTAAGTGTAGAGAATCAGAGAATCTTATTACTGGAAATGAGGCATTCTATCTTAGCCCTCAAGGGTGATAGCGCATCTGCATTTTGACTCTAAATTAAAGGTAGACCTAAATGTCTATGTATCACAGCATCCATTTACCATCAAGTCGACTGTGTGCTCATGTGCTATCCATATTCTATAAAAAGTCCAACTTATGTAGTGTATAATTTTTTTAAGAGAACTCTATTTTCTTCAAAAATTAATATTCGTATTAACTGATGTTTTATCACTGACTTTTAGTAAAACTATTAATACAAACTTTGTGCCACAAGCACAAGCTGGAAAACTACTTGGCTACTCGTGTGCTTTGAAAATCTGTGCCTTTTGTCAACTAATGGGTGGTAGGTGTGACTACTGACTGTTGTATATACATATATGTATGACCCAAAAATTGCTACTATTATTATTAATATAATTTATAGTTCTATTTTTAGATTATAATTATTTATATACTGCTCTCTTTCCTACATACTACAATATGTTAATTATTCTTTTTATAGTATAATATATTATATAATATATGTATGTAACATATTCTTAGTTTTTAAACAGTCTAAGGGCAATATACTAATTTTCGGGAAGCAAAATATATTAACATAACAATTCACTTATTTTTAAATGATAAGCATTATACACTACTTATTTTTATTGTATATTTTATACAATAAATTAAAAATATGTAACTACGAATAAAATATGATATTTCCCATAAAAGCTCAAAGGCACGATATTACAAAACTTACGCAAGTTTTGTTACAATATCATTTTATTTAAAGTAACTGTATAACCCGTTTCTTTTGTAAGCATATATTTATTTACAATATTGTTCGCAGTTAGAATCCAAGCACAGTGCCACATAAGTCTACTTACGTTAGTTTAGGTCTGACAAAATAAAAGGTAAACGTGTTAGTAGTATTATTCCCTTGAAAATTTATCAAATCTGATCTTCTTAACTCGTTAACAAATTAAAAATAAAGCAAATAGGTAAAAAATAAATAAAACTCTATATAAAATAAAAAGTTAGTACTGTTTAAAGTAAAGTAAAGTAAAGTTACAGCCTATATACGTCCTACTGCTGGGCTCAGGCCTCCCCTCATTTCTGAGAGGGTTTAGGGCAAGGAAGTGTCCGCCGCGCTGCCCAAATGCGTGTTGACGAACTTCACATGTCTTCGAAATATTTTTTTTTCTTATTCCTCAGACATGCAGGTTTCCTCACGATGTTTTGCTTCATCGCCGAGCACATAAATCAGCACTTAAAATTGCAATTAACAATTTCATTGGTGCTGGCGGGGATCGAACCCGGGTTACTCGCGTTCTGTTATATTTACAGCGAGCGTTAACCACTGAGCTACCACGGCTCCACTGATATGGATATAGGAGGCGAATAAGGGAAACTAAAACATAAGATTGTCCCATCTCAGCCAGCAAAGTTGCTGGTTCAAGTTCACCTGCAGTCAACTTTAAACAAGGAAGGCCACAGACGCCACCTCAGAGGACTAAGATGGAATGTCTCACTGCCTGTTATTATACTGGCTCTCCATACTCCCTGCAGACCGGCACACAGCAGACACTTACTACTGCTGGGCAGATAAGAGGTTGATTACTGCACAGACGTACTCCTAGATAGATAGATAGAGTCCTATCACCTAGTAGCAGTCCTACATCCTAGTGTTAGAGTGATGCCTTCAAAAAGATATCGCTGCAGCAACATTTCTACAACATAGTGCTTTTTGTATCTATTATATTATTTCATTTAGAACTTCTTATCGAACCTGCGGCCCTAAGCGCTGTAATTCATTGCTAAGCCACTACGCCACGAAGCCGTTAAAGTGAACGTGAGACCACAAACGTTTACTTAATATTATCTAATAGAACCTGCTGATGCTAACCTGCACGCCAAATGAAGCAAATTTACCCTCTATTTTATTTTTAGTATTAAGAATTATTTCCTATGTTAACAACGCAAGCATGTTCTCTTTATTTTCATTCTATTTTCAAGATGAGCAAATATATGTAACAGGTCCGCATCCTGTAAACACGAGTCATTAACGATAAGAATGAGCGATAATTTGCTACCCGAATATTTAGCGACACAACTCCACGGGGAGTGATTACAAAGCGGAAGATTAAATTCATACTAACTAAAAGGGAACGAATATTAATCATAAAATTTGTAAACAGCTCATAGAGGAAAAGGCAATTGCACGGTTTCGTAATTTTATAAAACACAACGAAATTGCAAAATCACTTCGGAATGCACTCAAGTTAAGTATGAAAAGCGCAATTAAAACGATGTACCATGAATATTTCGCCGCTATCTTCGATTTATTGAAGTGCATCCATGACTTGATTTATAGCAACATTAAGTACGTTAAGTAAGTTAGATAAATAATACATATACGTCGTGTGGACTGCTCGACGTCACACTATAGAGGAGTCCTATATTCAGAAGTGGGTTTTTGATAGGCTGTAATGAATTAATAGTTGCATGAATTGTTATCTATTTCAATATATACTAAATAAGTAATTCGTGTAAATAAGTCTCATCAAAACATCAATAATTCGTTACTTGTCTTAAATTTCTCAGGCTGCTCGGGCAGTTCTAGGATAAGTCATTACTATAATTATGTTTATATTGCATTATCAGTTTTGCATTGTATTGTATATATTTAAAAAAGAATACTAGTATGATTTTAACATTTTTAACATTAATATTCCCGTTAATCCTTTTTAGTAATATTAAGAATGCTTGCATCTCTCTGCTGCTATTTTACGCAGGTATTCTGGGAAAGCATCGTCATTCTCCGGTCGTGCCAACCCATTTGTATTACTACCAGAATATAACTGGCTCAACCACGTGTAAAAAGGGCTATTGTAGCTTACTAATTTATTAATGTTTTGGGAACATGCATATTATGTATATATGCATTTGTATATATTTGTGCATACATGTATAAAGTGTATCATATTTTATATTGGTATAGTAATATATTTATATCTGGAGCTTAATTGCTTTAGGCCTTTGCGTAGAAGATTAAATAGTCGACTTGCTTCCAAATGCTATACTTAAATTGCTTTTCAATGTTTTCCATATCTTTTTATTTTATGGTAAGTACCAATCGGGAAGAAATGTTCTCGAGTGACATCTTCGTACTGATAGGCGATGTGTAGAGGGGCCCATGCAGAAAGTCGATGAATGCAGGTGGTTTGGGATCGTGCTTTGCGGCTTCCATGGCGGAGTGAGAGATTAATATATTCAGACATACAACTAATGCAAAGCACTCGTTAATTGTGATTGATGTATGTTCAATCTTTGTTATATTAATCATAGCATCTTCTAACTCTCTGATTGCGTTACGCTCGACACAATCAAGATGATCCAATCATTGACCGACAGTTGATTGGATTTGATCGATTGTTGATTGTACATCAACCATGTGATCAACAGTAAGAGTGAATGAAAAAATTATATTTTTTATTAGATTATAGATTATATTTTTAATATCCAGACTGATCTTTTATAGAAAAGTTATGTAACAGAAAATACTTCCCCATGAAGTCGAAACACTTCTTCCCTTTGTGATTTGCACAAGGAGAGGTTGTCATATGGATACAGCTCTCTGATGCAGTAGCTTAGCATTAAGCTTTTAGTCTTGAATAAAACAGGCGTTATGTTATTAAAATCAAATATTAGTAAGGCCTTTTTAGGGTTCCGTAGTCAACTAGGAACCCTTATAGTTTCGCCATGTCTGTCTGTCCGTCTGTCCGTCCTCGCTTAATCTCTGTGACCGTTAGCACTAGAAAGCTGAAATTTGGTACCAATATGTGTATCAATCACGCCGACAAAGTGGTAAAATAAAAATTGGAAAAAAATGTTTTATTAGGGTAGTCCCCCTATATGTAAAGTGGGAAGTGATTTTTTTTTTTAATTTCAACCCTTACGTGTGATATATTGTTGGAAAGGTATTTAAAAATGAATAGGGGTTTACTAAAATCATTTTTTGATAATGTCAATAATTTCAGAAATAATCGCTCCAAAAGTAAAAAACAATGTGTCCCCCCCCCCCCTCTAACTTTTGAACCATAGGTTTAGAAAATATGAAAAAAAATCTGAAAGGTAGAACTTTATAAGGACTTTCTAGGAAAATTATTTTGAACCTGGATGGAAACAGTTTTTTGTACAAAAAAAGACAAAAAGTTGTACAAAATAATTTCTGGACTAAGTTTGTAGTATAATCGTTTAAGCAGGCATTTTTTTAACTTCGTTTACATATTTTATTATCCTGAACGTATCTTTTTTCAAACAAAAAAAGAATTATTAAAAAATTATCCAAAATTACCACCGAAAACTTCTGGCACGTCTATGTATTAATTAGTAACCCAATTCCCCGAGAGATGGCGCTGTAGGTACTTATTACATTGGGTCGGGTATTATCGAATTGTTCGGTTGGTCTCTCCTTGGCATCGCCTGTCGCGGAGCGTGCAATGTTGCACGCTCCATGTTCGCGCACGTACCCACTACCGGGAGCAGTTGCAGGAGCGCGGAGCGCTGCTGGAGCGCGAACATAATGGATACCCACCTTTAAACTCATAAGTGGGAACACTTATTGTTAAGGACGGGAAACTACGGAACCCTACACTGAGCGTGGCCCAACACGCTCTTGGCCGGTTTTTATAAAATAAGGATGACAAACGATCACACATTCCCTCAGATGTTAAGTAGATGTAAACTACTTAATTGAGTTTGATGATTTTTATGGGATAGTTATGGTATTATCTGGACGATTCTTAGCTAACGCCGGCGGATCCCTAGTATGTATATATCAAATCAATCTATCACTAGGGCTAGGGCTGTTTGTGTGAGTTGTGAAAGTTAGCTAACAGCTCCCCTACCATTTCCGTATAGTCATCTAGTTATTACAGGATACGACAATCACATCATACATATCAATAAAGACATTCAACTTTAATAAATATCCAACATAATTGCCATACTGAAACACCTTAAATAATTTCATCAAGACCGAATTTCAGTCAAAGCGGCCAATTTTAACGGAGAATCTAAGAAACGCAAGCACAGGTGCACTCTCGATTCTCTCACTCACATAGGTCGATGGGACGGTAATTCGTCACGACCAGAGAAAAATCCAGCGCAGGAATAATGATAGGCTTTACGAGGTACGGGGGTGAAATGTTGCCAACATCCTGACACCAGGCTACTACTGAGCAATTCTTGACAGGAAAATCCAATAATGATTTTGGCCCGACTAGGGATCCAAATGCGGGACCTCATGATTAGCAATCGCGTTTAAGACCACCAAATACACCTTCAGTTAGCTGGTTGACTCTACGAAATATTACAATAAAAAATATAAATATTTTAATTCTTTACATTTATTTTTGTATTTGATATATTTTTATTTAATTTTTATTGAGCCTTACAAACAGTATAAGATCAAAGGGTGGACTTAGAACATAAAAAATATAAAGTAAACATATATAATAACAGAAAGTTTAATAGAAAATATCATAAATGTTACTGAGTCTAATTGGCTTCAGTATGGTTAAATTAATAACACCTTTTTAAAAGAAAGTCATTTCGTACTGCTTATTACATACGGTATTACGAAAACGAGCACCTTTTATGAATAACTTTACGCAAAATATTTCAAACATGTCTCTGTAACAATAATTTCAAAGAAATAAATTCAAAGAAATTCAATTGGATTCATCGCTCGAGCACATCATCCGTTTTGAGCGATTCTTACCTGCACATTCGCATGTATTCGAGGCCGTTTCTATGAAACACATCTAGTTATAAAAATAATCCCGTATTCAAAAAACCTTTAGTTAAAATTTTTAAAGGTGTGACATAAATTAATTACACGTGGACAACCAACAAGACCCGGAGCAATTATTTCATCCATCCATTACAGCATATAAAGTCCCCATAGATTGCCTTATAGAAGATTTTGCCGTAGTTCGAGCACTTGGCAGGCTAGTTCGCAACCACAATATTTATTATTTAGAATAATCAGGAAGATGCTGCAGCCAATCACGGGTATCTGTTTTATAGAAGATTTTGCCGTAGTTCGAGCACTTGGCAGGCTAGTTCGCAACCACAATATTTATTATTTAGAATAATCAGGAAGATGCTGCAGCCAATCACGTGTATCTGTTTTATAGAGGATTTTGCCGTAGTTCGAGCGCTTGGCAGGCTAGTTCGCAACCACAATATTTATTATTTAGAATAATCAGGAAGATGCTGCAGCCAATCACGTGTATCTGTTTTATAGAAGATTTTGCCGTAGTTCGAGCACTTGGCAGGCTAGTTCGCAACCACAATATTTATTATTTAGAATAATCAGGAAGATGCTGCAGCCAATCACGTGTATCTGTTTTATAGAAGATTTTGCCGTAGTTCGAGCACTTGGCAGGCTAGTTCGCAACCACAATATTTATTATTTAGAATAATCAGGAAGATGCTGCAGCCAATCACGTGTATCTGTTTTATAGAGGATTTTGCCGTAGTTCGAGCGCTTGGCAGGCTAGTTCGCAACCACAATATTTATTATTTAGAATAATCAGGAAGATGCTGCAGCCAATCACGTGTATCTGTTTTATAGAAGATTTTGCCGTAGTTCGAGCACTTGGCAGGCTAGTTCGCAACCACAATATTTATTATTTAGAATAATCAGGAAGATGCTGCAGCCAATCACGTGTATCTGTTTTATAGAGGATTTTGCCGTAGTTCGAGCGCTTGGCAGGCTAGTTCGCAACCACAATATTTATTATTTAGAATAATCAGGAAGATGCTGCAGCCAATCACGTGTATCTGTTTTATAGAAGATTTTGCCGTAGTTCGAGCACTTGGCAGGCTAGTTCGCAACCACAATATTTATTATTTAGAATAATCAGGAAGATGCTGCAGCCAATCACGTGTATCTGTTTTATAGAGGATTTTGCCGTAGTTCGAGCGCTTGGCAGGCTAGTTCGCAACCACAATATTTATTATTTAGAATAATCAGGAAGATGCTGCAGCCAATCACGTGTATCTGTTTTTCTCTGTCGCCTGTATTTTTGCATACAGTTAACATTGTTATATATGCTTTCGAAGCCTTTTATTTTAACCGATAACGAACTCTATCGTATTAGTTTCAACTTTTTTTTATTTAGAATCACTAACTAATTTTATTCCTTAGTAGTCTCGACGGATATAGAAAGATATATACTACATAGTATGTAGTTATCTATTAACATAGTAACCAGGATAACATTTTGTCAGTTAGTTATTTATTGCTATTGTAACACTTCCCCCCCCTCTCATAGTAATAAATATATTAAATACTAAATATATTACATTCCCCTTTACATAATAATTATAGATATGTGACCAGGATAAATACGTTTTGATCTTTCTAAATGACTTTTCTAAAGGTTTAATAATAGGCCGTTTGTAATATTTTAGCGTGATCGTCTTAGTTAGGACGCTTATTTACGTTGTGTTTGTTTAGTTACTTAGTTCTTTTAGGTGTCCTTTGGAAGAATAAGTATTCACTAGAGCAATTGAAAGCTGTTGGTAGTGCCTTATAAGCTAAGTGAACCCCGTTCACGAAGACAGGGCTCGAGAAAGGTTAAGAACGTAAAACGCCTTTATTCCACTTGTATCAGGTTGACATTATTAATTTATTATTATTTATCCCTTCCCGCTTGGAAAAGGCTCACAATATATTTATACAAAAATACCCGATACAAGGGCTTCGCTCTCCTACATTTATTTAAAAAAATGTAGGGGGAGGTACACGGCCCCACACACGTCGTGCACGGTGAGCGCCAACCATTTTGATGCACCCCCCCGTAGGGAACGCTAATTCGGGAACTGGACCGTAGTCCACAGCAAAATAACTGGCGAACCAGTAAAAGAGGCTTGGCTCCTTGCTAGTGCGTAAGCACAAACATCGACCGAAGTCGCGAATGTCAATGCGTGTAAACGCCATACAGAATACGAACGAATCCAGCCACAGTGAATATACGTCACACGGTTTAGGCAAATAGGCATACTGGCCGTAAACCCTCCGTGAGCGCCACCACCTGCCAGACCGCCGCTCCTGCAGACGTGATGTAAGTGTATGGCATCACCACCAATTGCATGATCAGCACGGCTACTAGCCGCAGAGCGTGTCATGAGTCTACCGCTCACCTCAAGGGAATGGGGTCCCACGTTGTGCGGCTTTCGGCCGCAGCCTTGAGAGTCTCCTCAGATCCTCCCGCCAGCTACCACCCGCATGAGGTCGACACATATGCTCCACCAACCAATACAATGGCAGATATAGCCAAAAGGCAGTTATAAAATAAGAGTAATAATTCGCCATCAGAAAGGGTTTGTGTCACTGACGTTGAGTAAATGCATTTTCTATCATGTTTGTCTCACCCACCGACAAGTTGCCTTCAATCATTCAAAGGTGGGAAAGTTACAGAGATATAATATTATGTTGTTATATAAAACATCGTGGAGGGCAGACAGTCTGCAGCCCCGCAATGAAGGGACCCGACTTGGCAAAGCTACTTAGGCGTGAGTCAAACCAAGACGCAGAGAGCGCCATTGAAAATAGCGTCCCACCAAACAACCACCGCAGAGACGCAATGCTGCAGAACGCAACAAGCATCAATACGACTATCGTCGGGCTTACACCGTTCCAAGGTCCCCCATGCATCCCAGCAGACATCACCACCCGCATACCTCCATCGACCAGAACCACAAGAGAGCGTCGAATCAGGCGCAGCACACCCGCAGATCCATCACAAGACGCAATACCGCAACTAGCAGTAAGCATCAATGCAACTATCATACGGGTGGCGCCCCCCTCACAACACACCCACATGATCCCTATCGACTTTGGCAACAAAGTTTTTATTGTTGTTATATAAAAAATATCACCAACGTATCATAGTAGCACGCTACTAAGACGCTAATGAACAAAACTCCACGTACCATAGCGTTAATGCACTAAGACAAGAAGTTGAGTATGCCTGCTACACTTAAAAGTGCTACCAAACACACTCATCATCCCAATTTGAAAGATAGACGACATATCGCTATGCGCAACGACGTCGCCCACAAACGGTATGGGTGTGCGATGTCCACGGGAAAGCCGTATTGCTACAACAAACCCGCTTACCACCGGCACTAAGATGTTAATTGTATACCTCCATCGACCAGAACCACAAGAATGCGTCGAATCAGGCGCAGCACACCCGCAGATCCATCACAAGACGCAATACCGCAACTAGCAGTAAGCATCAATGCAACTATCATACGGGTGGCGCCCCCTCACAACACACCCACATGACTCCTATCGATTTTGGCAACAAAGTTTTTATTGTTGTTATATAAAAAAATATCACCAACGTATCATAGTAGCACGCTACTAAGACGCCAATGAACAAAACTCCACGTATCATAGCGCTAATGCACTAAGACATGAAGTTGAGTATGCCTGTTACACTTAAAAGTGCTACCAAACACACTCATCATCCCAATCCGAAATATAGACGACGCATCGCTATGCGCTACTACGCCGCCCACAAACGGTATGGGTGTGCGATGTCCACGGGAAAGCCGTATTGCTACAACAAACCCGCTTACCACCGACACTAAGATGATATGTCTAGGACACATCGGTTAGCGAGTCCAAGTTTACCTCGGACCAATTGCTCGTGAAGCAGCTCACACGCCACCATAATATTCCTTTTCAAGTCCCTAATAAGGACTAGTCATTTTGCAACAGTACTAGGAGCAGTCGGTCATCCGACCACCCCACACAATGCTTATGCATTAAGGAGACCTCCTATAATATTGCTTTTGTTTCATAGACCTTACTTTCATAAGTCATGCATATATAGCGAACCACATCAAACATAAACCTTCTATTTTCTTTTGTATCATACTTACTTTCATAAGTCATTCATATATAAGATTCGAACCCACGACCCTACTATTGTAATGCATATTAATCATAGAGACCTTCTATAGTATTGCTTTTGGATCATAGACCTTACTTTCATAAGTCATTAATATATAGGGTTCGAACCCACGACCCTACTATTGTAATGCAAATTCATCATGGAGACCTTCTATAGTATTGCTTTTGTATCATTGAGTTTAATATCATAAGTCCCTAATATAGGACTAGTCATTGTGCTACAGTACTTCAGGCAGTCGGGCTCCCGACCACCCCATATATATTATGTACAACTGCAGGAATGTATCTCCGGCAGCTCCTCCATACAAGACTATACATGAACACCTTCAATAACTTAGGAAAATTTTCTTTTATACGTGAACTCCTTCCACAACTTAGGAAAATTTTCTTTTATACATGAACACCTCCCATGACTTTAACAATTTTTAACAAATTTTCTAATTATCTTATAAACGTTATTTAACTTTATTTTATAATATTTTTGACTTGTATTTCTATTATTTATCTTATTTTAAATATTTTTTCGTTTTTAAATAAATTTGTTTATTACGAAAAACAATAATTTTGCTTTTAATTTACTACGGTATTGGGCTAATGTCTGAAATATATTAACTTTATGTTTATTAATTTAACTTAATTGCTTAATATATATCTTTTAAAACTATTTTTGACGCCCCTTTATATTGGATTTAATTATTAATAATAATATTGGGCCGTCACACTATGTTCTAGTTAACATTGATTTTGTTTTTAGTGGCGCAAGCTGATCCACAAGCACGAATTATTCGACACAATATACATAACGATTGCTATTCGTGTCTTGCTGAGTCATATCATATCTCAATAGCCTCTCGCACTGATTTGGTTCACTGCCAAGCCAACATGTAGACTTTGTGGAGTAATACTTTTACATATTAATAAAGATAGGCATACCGACATTACGAAGTTACGAATTTGGATAAATTTAGTGGCTTTATCGAAAAATGCGTTATGTTTTTGGGTGCAATATGAAAAATGATTAATAGAAGAAAAATAAATTGGCAGTAGACAAAAACATCATGTGCAGTCTCTCGATTACCTTAATTCGATTTCACATTAGATTATATTTTCGTAACTTAGTCACGCGTAACGTATCGTGTAATTTTATCTCATGTGCAGATGTTGATTTTGAACATATCGTATCATATCAACATAATATTTTAAATATATGACGCTACAATTTTTCATCCAATCCTCTTTTCTATGGAAAAACTTTTCAATATATATATAATAAAATAGTAACGTGTAGTCTAGATATGGTACGTAGCGTATTTTGTATCGTATCACATAGTTAAATTTTGATTTAGTAACAAAATACTAATAGAACTATCTGTGCGCGCATATCTGGACAGCCAATTCGGTGATAGGTGGATAGTTCGCGGTTTACCTGTGAACTGGCCGGCGCGATCATCAGACCTAATACCTCTAGACTTATTAGTGAGAGTGTTTAAACATTTGTTTTAATGGATAAGCTATCTATAAAAAATGATGAATATTTATTTACAAACAGATTATTACGAGAAAAATTTTAAAATTAAAAAAAAATGAAGCACGTCGTTTATACGTAGTAGAGCCATGCTGCAATTATATTAGAACTATATTTGTAGCACGAATGGGTCGGCTCTACCTGGGAAGGACCACGCTCTCACAGAATACCAGCGTAAAATAGTAGCTTAATGCTGCTGTGTTTCGTATGGTGAGTGTAGAGAACCGGAGACCATTTTTACTGAAAACGAGGCATTCCATCTTAGTCCTCACGGGGGACAACGCATCTGCATTTTGATTCGTAATCGAGGATAGATGTAGATTATCTGTGGGCCATAGCAACCACTTACCGTCAGGTGGACTGTGTGCTCGTTTGTCACCCTATTTTTATTTATTATTATTATATTTTCGAATCATAATCATCATTACAGCCCTTCACAAGTCAACTACTGAACATCCTCCTCCATAGCATGGTGCTGAGCCACTTTCCTTGTAGTGAGTTTTTTATTTATGTTCTAAGTTATAATTAGTATCCATTATTAAGTCAGTGTTAATTATATTGATTGCTTGTTTTTGACTCTCTAGAAATAATTAAATTACTCGTCGTCGTAATCGAATGTCTGAAAAGCAAGTACATTTTTTGCTAAACTTTAAAATCAAAACCCAATTTTAAAACATAAACGTATCGATTATAACTTCATTAACTTTAAAATAAGTTTAGTTTCAATTAATGGTTTTTATTCCACTTTATGATGCATGTAAGGAATAAATAAAGCTAAATAAATAACTTAAATTCGCGTTTATGACAGCCCTGCTTTACATTACATGTCTGAAATAAAGTACTTCTTAATAGGTACGTAAAACCAAATATCAGCCTGACGGCTGACAATATGCACTTCATAAATAAATAAATCATAAATCATAAATTTTTATTTGCAAGAATCACGGTATAAAAAGATCTTACAATTTATCTAGTGCACTCGTGTTTCGCTAACAATGGTAAATAGCATGCAAATACAGAATCAACAATATTAATTAATTACTATCAAAAAAATCTTTCACATCATAATAACATTCGGTTTTTAACCAATTAAACAAATGTTTCTTAAATTATCTTTCGCTTAATAATTTAAATTAATTAGGTAGTTTATTAAATATTTTTATACGCATATTTAGACAACTTTTGTTGTATTTAACGAATCTAGGTATAACATCTAGAACTAGTTTTTCTGAGTCACGTCAGTTTCGGGGATATATATCACGAGCTTTAATAAACAGTGACTTATTTTTAAAGACAAACATTTCGTATATCTATTTACAGCCCCATTAATATTCACAATTCTTTTATAAAAAGTTAACCCCACACAAGTATTTTCTCCTGTATCGCGGAGGCAGTTTAAAAACATAAATTGCACAAGGACACACATCCAGACCGGGAACAATTACTTGTAGGACATACAAATACTTGTTCCGTGCGGGATTCAAATCCGCGGTCTCCGGTGCAGCCTCTCATTGCTAAGCCATTGCACCATAGAGCCGTCATTCAAAATAAAATGAATTCGTCCGCACATTGGCCTGAACCGAAGCAAACTGACCAACCTTCCAACGTGTGGATGCTATCACAAAATCTTGGCCAATATCTTCGCCACTACATTCGCCACTGTGTTGGCCAACGTGTAGAGCCGCCGTAACACTGAACCATTAAGATAATTGACATTGTACGCGAACGCCGTAGGATGAATTGTTTTTATGTATTTTTTTGAATATTCGGAAATTTTGCCTAACTAGTTATATTTTGTTATATTTTACAAATACTTTCGAGTATAGCTTCTTATCAACATACATGAAACGTCATATTATTTTCCAGATGATAAAAACAGTCACCGCAGTAATATATGTATTTTACTCACTAAATACTATTTTCTGTCGCAACTTTTATAAATGCGGAAACGTACTATTAAATATTTTACTGACTCATGTGACTTTACTTCCGCCCACGAAAAATCTCAGTTTAAAAGTGATAAGTTTAAGAAATATTCGATCATTAACGCTATGTCTGATGACTAAATAAGGGAAGATTCTCATAAAGCTTAGCTTCCTATCCCGTAGGCGTGAGCCATTAACAACATTGGCACGAGCGTTGAGTTGTTTTCTCGGGAAGTAATTACTGGCGGGCAATTAAATTTATCTAAAACATAGTTAATCTTTATCGTGATGAGTTAAGTTCTCCGAACTAGAAAACGTGAAAATTATAATAGGATAATAATAGGATAAGAAAATTAATCCGGATGCGAATGCAGATCAATGTTGTCTAGTATGGCCTATGGTCGAAATTAGACCTATTATAAGATGGAGTGCTGCGTACATTACATTTGATGCAAAAACCAAGCCAAAACAATGTTAAACTTATTTTAAAAACACACACTCACGTACATAAATGTATTTATAATAATTTGTAAGTCATAACATGATTTTAAGTGTATATGTGTGCGTACAGCAGAGGACTTTTACGGACAGTTAAAGACAGAAAAAAGAGAGAGAAAGAAGAAGACAGAAAGAAGAAAACTTAAAATGCACGCAGCGCATCTCCTTTTTTCATCGTCGCGTCGTTCCGATATCGTCCTGTATGTGTCGTAAGAGGCGACAGATGGGCTGCAGAGTCTCCCTATAAAAAAACTTCGATTGCAACCCCGTCTGCCACGCGTGGCAACAACAATCTGTTGGGGAAGCCTATGTTTGGCGGTGGACTTTCCATAAGCTGTAACGATAGATATATTGTTACATAGAATATGAAAATTTGTTGCATTATTTTATTAATTAATTGTATTTTAATTTAATCTTTGTAATCTTAAAATCGCTTATGGCACAACTCTATATAACCAAAGAATTTGTAAAAAAGAATTTTGAATGAGACTAGCGAACATGCTCTCTTTTCCCCCCAAATTTCTAAAATATTTCAAGCGGTTTAACGAAAAAAAAATAAACTGGTTTTGAACGTTTAATGTTATTCTAGAATTATATCATCTAAAATATATCGTTGGATGTAAAAACAGCCGAGCAAATTTACATTTATATTGCGTTTACACATTATTATGTCGTATACTTTTTTAATTTATTACATGGACAAGAATACAGAGTCCTTCAGTCGAAACTCTTGGGGGCGGGTTTGCTCCTTGCCGGACGATCCCAGCGTTGAAGCTGATTCTGTCACTGATGTGTTACTTCAGTGTATGGAACTTTTTATTCCGTCCTCTGTGGTTGCCATCAGACGTAGATCCCAGCCACGGTTTGGTCGCTCCTGTAAAATAGCATCACGCTATAAGCAGGAGTATAACCGGGCCTGGGCTGTCGCATCAACGTCTCCAGATGTAAACACCAGCGCTTTTAAAAAGGAGCATGATTCCGCCTCCAGGTTTTATACACTATCTATTATAATCTGTCGCTGCTTTTATAAATGCGGACACATACGTAAAGATTTCACTGACTCATGTGACCTTCCTGCCGTCCAAAAAAGATCTAAGTTTAAAAGTGATAATTTTAAGTAATACCCGATCATTTTATGTACGTCTGATTACTTAAGAAAGGGGAATGAAAGTGAACGCAAGTAAGACGAAAATGATGGTTTTTGAAAGAGAGGAAAGCAAAACGGTATGTGAAATAAGAATAAAAGGAGAGTTAATTGAGCAAGTGGATGAGTTTGTGTATTTGGGATGTGTATTTAGCAGGGATGGTAGATATGATAGGGATATAGAACGACGAGTAAATGCAGGGAATAGAGTGAATGGGGCACTACACTCTATTGTGAAGAACCAGAATGTATCAAAAAAGGCACGTATGGTAATTCATAATGCTGTGTTAGTCCCTACTTTAATGTATGGTAGTGAAAGCTGGGTGTGGCAGAAGAAGCACGAAAGTAGAATAAATGCTGTAGAAATGCGGTCTTTAAGGAGTATGTTAGGGTTGAATCTGAATGACAGGGTGAGAAATTGCGTGATAAGAGATAAATGTGGTATGCAAGATGATGTTGTGATCAGGATTAAGAAAGGAATGCTTCGGTGGTTTGGTCACGTAGAAAGAATGAATGAGGAAAGAGTGATAAAGCAAATTTATACGACAGATGTGAACGGCAGAGTCGGGAAGGGACGCCCTAGAAAAAAGTTTATCGACCAAATTGGCGATATTTTGAAAATGGGCCACGTTAAAAGTACCCTTAACCGACGAGCATGTATGCGTAGATATATGGATGTAAAGGAGGCGAAAGAGGTATGTCAGGATCGTGCCAAATGGAAGTCCGTAGTCTCTGCCTACCCCTCTGAGTGACAGGCGTGAGTGTTTATGATTATATGATGATTATGTCTGATTACTAACGTTCAAATCGTAGCATCTTTCAATTAATCGGATGTTTAAAAAATCTTCATAACATGTTGAAGGGTCACAATGTTTTTAGGATATTTTGGCGACAGCTCAACCCAGCGGACAGTTCAAGAAATATCTCAAGTTGTCCAGGCCTAAAAAATCTTTGAGATTTATATCACCATTGCAGCAGTAGTAGCACAGCAGTTCCTCTGGTGTTGCGGATGTTCATGAGCGATGGTGAGCATTTAATATCAGGTGCGCCATAAGCTCGTTTGTCTTCACTTTCGATGTGAAGATACGTAATGTATAGTGAACAGACATAGATATATTGTATATTTAATTCATGGATTTGTATTTTTATTTTAAATTACAATTTGACTTAATTAAAGATAGCTTTATTAGTAGCTATACAAGTAAAAAAAATAATAAAAAAAATATTTATTTGCATAAAACATGGTACATTTTTAGGTCTTATAACATAGTGTAAACATGCATGTATCACCGATTTATCGATATGCAAATATGTACGTGCAATTCAATAATTAAATTAAAGAAATACGAAATTACAACAATATTTCATATTAATTTGAATAAAACAGTAAAATATATATATATGCATGGCCATGTCATAATACATAATGTCAAACTAGTATAATGTCAATCTTACAAATTCCTAATTCATTTGTCAATTTAAAATTTAATACATCAACAACAATTCGCGTGAGGTGACAGTCACGGCAGAATTTGATAAATTCGTTTATATCATCAAAACAGTTTTCAATCAGAATCCCGAAAATATACTTTTTTTAAAGTTTAAATGTCAGGTTTTGAATATGGTTCGGAAATAAATTAAATAGTCGAACGCACGTGCCATAATTATTTCTAACAAAACAAGCTGTGGCTGTCTGGTGCATAGATAACTTCAACGGGTACCTTCTTGTACCACAACGATCATTATGTAGTTATATTATATAATATATATAATTATAGTATATATTATTTTAATGTAATATTATTTTAAAGTAACCCAGAGATTTTCAGTTTATTCTGTATTTAGAGCTTTTAGCCAAGACTGGTTTTTTACATTGATATTTGTTAAGCGGGTAAATTTATAGAATTTTATTTATTTTAGTGTAAAACATTAGACCTAAGTAGCATTTAGTTATGATAGATATATTAAATAAAAGGTAATTCCTAAAAAAATTACTACATTATAATATGAAAAGGTTATTCCATCAAAGAAAAATGTCTACTCAATGAGCTATTCAAATAAAATGTTTACTTGATACGACTACTGAAACTTTGAACAATTTTAAAAACTTAAAATATTAGTATCGGCTCTTGGGACCCAATAATTCTTATTTACATTCTCGTTCAAAAGTTGGACCCGAAGACTCATAGAAACTAGGAAGAGTATGCCTATAAAGATGACTCAGCAACTTTACCTTAAAAGTAAGTAAAGTTACAGCCTATATACGTCCCACTGCTGGTCACAGGACTCTCCTTATTTCTGAGAGGGTTTTAGGGTAAGGAATTGTCCGCCGCGCTGCTCCAAAGCCTGTTGGCAAACTTCACATGACTTCGAAATATTTTTTTTCTTATTTCTCAGACATGCAGGTTTCCTCACGATGTTTTCCTTTACCGCCGAGCACGTGGTAAATCAGCACTTAAAATTGCATTTAACAATTTCGTTGGTGCCGGCGGGGATCGAACCCGGTTTGCTCGCGTATTGTGAAATATATAGCGAGCGAAACCATCTGAGCTACCACAGTTCACTTTACCTACTTGGAACGTATTTAAGACATTCTTAGAGACAAAATTTAGTACCTTAGAACACGTCATCGAGGCTAATGCAAGAGAGGTTAAGCAAATCAAAGAATATTCATGTCATGTTGCCACCCCCGTTAACGATAAAATATGTATTATGTGTAATAATAATCATTCATTAAGCTATTGTTTAGTTAAGCAAGCTGGAACCCAAGATAAGAAGCACGTACGAAAAAAAACTATTTTTTGTCTCAACTGTCTAGTACCAGGGCATTCATCAATTAAATGTAAATTGTCAATGTCCTGTCAATCTCTGCCACATGATAATAAGTGTACAGGACCTGCGGCAAAGAAAATATACACTACGCGAACCTGCGGGTAATTTTTTTGTTAATGACTGTCAGTGCTAAAATAAACAGAAAAAATCATACAGGAGCAACAATCATGAGCAATCAACTGTCATCAGGAACGACAAAACTTACGATACCATGCACACCATATAGATGATTGGCGGTCACACACTGTGCGATTTACTTGGAGTTTTTATACTCGCACAACTTCTTTGTATAATCGTTTACTACTGTCGATTTTTCTTGACTGGTATGACTTAGAAACCTTCAAGAAACGAGCTCAATTCTTTTTAAAAGACCAACAACGTACCTGCCCTGTAATTAATTCCCATGGTGTTGCAATTGTTCATGGACGGCGGTTGACTTTTACCAGCAGGTGAGGCGTATACTCTGTTGCCCCCTCTTGTATAATAAAGTCTATGCAGTAAGAGTTGCTACTCTACATTATAAAATAAATATTTAAAGAAAGTAATTTTTATTTTATTATTATATTGTATTTGAAATTTATAGGGTCGTATTTTTAATTTATAAATCCTAACATTTGATAAAAATGTAGATTCTGTGACTGACGAAGAAAAGCTTTCGGAAATTTTTGTTCTATGTAACGAAAAAATACGCGCCATTTAAATCTATATCAAATAAACTTGCACATGTTAATATTATCAGTGCCTACAATATAATCTAAACTACGCCCACTACTACATTAAACTATTCATTGAGTTTATCAACGTCTAAATACTTTAACAAACGGGACCTATATGGCAAATATTATTGACCAGTGAATCTAATGGTAAGGGCTTAATGCAGCGCATTGACACCTATGAACAACTTCAAGTACAGTAGACAACAAATGCGATGACACATATGAGGATTAAGATGGATGGCCATCCATCTTCTATTATACTAGAATAGGATAGAATTTTTTATTTTATATAGATTACATGTAATTCTTATTGAAAGTTATTTTTACTTTACCCTTAGTTCGGAAAAAACCTTTCTCCTGGGAAGAACCAGCAAGAAACCCAGCGGGACTTAAAAAACTGGCTCTCTATACCCTTTAGACTGGAACACAGCAGTGCACGCACTGCTGCTGGGTG
The DNA here is from genome assembly GCA_907164705.1 of Parnassius apollo. NCBI lineage: Eukaryota > Metazoa > Arthropoda > Insecta > Lepidoptera > Papilionidae > Parnassius > Parnassius apollo. Next base: position 139,502 of record CAJQZP010001397.1, read on the forward strand.
GCATAAATAAGTAAAAAGCTCGTACTTACTGAGAAAAACTAATTCCCCGATATTTACCATAGATGGCGGTGGTGTGAGAAAAATTAACACTTCACTTCATCGTGAAAAAGGTTTAGTCTTTGATAATTCATGCCCGCTATTGCACCTGTTTTAGGAATCTCATAATCGCTAGTGTTGTTCAATATTTAGAAATTATTGCCAGCTAGTGATTGTGAGCATGAGCCTATTGGTAGCTATATTTAATGCCTAATGATTTAAGATACATATATTTTCTCACGCAATCAAGTATTTAATAGTCAAAAGATGATATCTCGTGCCCAGCTAAATTAGAACTCGTAGCAGAAAATAAGTCCTACCAAAGATTAAACCTGGAACATAAC
>CAJQZP010001398.1:0-167944 GCA_907164705.1 Parnassius apollo
ATAAATACTGTACTAATAACTAAAAGGATTTATAAAATACATTATTTATTATCACCATTTAGAAGATATTATATTAAACTTATGCAAATTGCATAAAAACGATTCTGAAGTCCGTCCTGAAGCACTAAACGTATGAAACATTTTGTTGTACATACATTTAACATTGGTGAGGCACCTATGTGTAGGTTTCCCTAATAAACAAACTAAACAAATGCCTAGTTTTACACGCACAAAGATCTCGTGAAGTTAGGTTTAATAAGCTTCTACCCATGCGGACACACGTTCCAACGAGCGTGCACGACACAATTCACGACAAATTTTCACCTTGTCTAAACGACGTCGTAAAAAGCGTAAAATTATTAAGGTAACTGCTGAAATATTTAAGTCCAATACTATAAAGACAAGACATTTAAAAGACGTTTATTAAAAATAGTGGTCTACATATTCCGTAAATACTAGAAACACGCCCAAGTTAGTTATACCAGTTACTCCAAGAAGTCAGTAATTCTTTCATGGGGCCAATGTATATGTTTTTACAACAGTCTCAAAAAATATGCAGGCTTTATCTATCAAAAAGTTTAAAAAATTTATTAAGAAAATATTGTTTAGTTTAATAAGGGTTTTATAATAATAAAGAGTATATGATTAATAATAAACCCTGGAAATATTCATACTATTTGTATTCAGTAACATATGTATGTAAATTAAGTTTATTTAAAAAAAGTCTCGCTAGGTTTATTGCAAGTTTTTCCCAGGAGAAAGGTTTTTGCAAACCTGTGGTTTAAGTAAAAAAATTACTATAAGAATTACGTGTAATCTACATTAAATAAAAATTATTCTATTATACCACTGGCGAATAATTATTTTTAAATTTTGGGGTTCGATTTACATTCATCATTGTAGGACACCTTTATCGCGAGGAAACCAGCGTCACTGGGTATATACTGGGTATAATACTTTTGAAAAGAGTATTTTTTCAAGTACATATCCGTTATTTGAGAATGCACAGGTATTAGACCGCGTACTCAGCGTGAGAGGACCTGATCTTCGATTTGCTTATCCTAAGTTAAAAAATTAACCGGAGCCAGCTTTTATACTCAAAACAAAAAGTTTTTAGTTTTGAACATGTTGTCCTTCTCGTCTACCGCTCACATTACCGTATATACGCTAAACATCGGCAACGGGCAATTATCATGTGAGATGCCTTCTTGTGAGCGGCACGTGTGGCCACTATAATATCTGCTTCACATTTGTTATCATAAAATAATATTCGTAACGCAGCTCCGTTGTCGAAACCAGTCAAAACTTGATGCAGTGTCGTATCATTATAATTCTTATACTCTATTCAAATATTAATAATAAGTTTTCTTGTACTCTCAAGTGAAATAGCGGGTGTTTGGTGAATATAACAAATTATACTGCGATTTCATCCACAGTGAATTAAAACGGTCGGGCCTGACGGTAGCAACAATAAAAATCGAAGTAGGCGCTGCAGTTCAGGCCGGGAGCAACTTATGCAGTGGTTTGCGATCGCACTCATTATTTCCATAACGAGTTCACGACAACCGGCGCCCGCTCCCGGCCGGCTCCCGACTCCCGGTCGCAGCAATTAATTAACCGGCTAAACGATATCGTGTTTTACATTCTGATGTTTACGCAACTCTCTAGCCATAATGTCACAGCCCATCGGACTCTACAGTGTACACCCCGCGCTCCAAATTAATTAATAAAATATTAACATGACCCACAACACTAAAAAATTAAAAGTCATTATATTGAGTTCACATGTTTCATACGACCACTGCATATAAATTGCTCATTTGAATAAGAAAAAGTGAGAGTAAAATCGTATGTACGGCACCCAGGAAATTAATTTAGAATTATTAGAGTAAATAAAAGTGGAACGCGTCTAAGCTTTCTTGTTCTCCCACTTTTAAAGCTCAATCACATTGTAAAGAAATTCCTATAAACAATATCGCATTTAAAACAACTATATTGTATTCATCATCATCATCATCATCAACATTAACATCCTATCACAAATCCGCATAAGACGATAGGCCTCGGCCATTGATCTTTTAAAACTAATAATTTCGTCGTGAAATAAATACATATTAAAAAATCTATCTACCAAAACAAAATAAAATCTAATGAATGACACCTTTATTCGCATATTCAAAACATTTCAACGGATGTAAAATTTTATATTTCAAAATCACTTTGCTATTGTCTTGCCGAAAAATAGCGAAAACAAAATTACGGCCATACGTTTCCGTTATGGTATGATATGAGGCGTATGTAAACAAGTACACGTTTGTAAGCACATAGATGTAAGCAATAAAACGAAAGAGAAAAATTTACTACTTCTAAAGCTCATGAATCAATTCGGTCGTAATCCACCAGTGGTTGACTCTTAAATATGGCTTACTCTTAAATTCTAATAACCAGTTTGTTTTATTATTGAATGCTACTCTTACACGAAAGATTTCTAAAAAAAAGATACAATATAAATAATTGGCTAATCAGAATCCCCTTGCACACATTTCGTACTATTTTATGTCGTAACCGCTGGTAGGAGCTGTTACTTAAATTAGTTAACAATGACACATTTTGCTGGCAAACAAACGGTGAGGACTTCTAAATAGAGCAAACGCTATTCTTGAACTACCACCGCCGCAACGGTGAGTGTGCCGTCTGCTGATTCATGCACACCTCAAGGTAACGCCGAACGGGAATGAGTGTAGGTATCACTAATCGAACGTAATAACTCCCTACATTACACTAGCAAGTTATTACATTCGAGGTACACGTTAAACTAACGTCAAATGGTTGAAACGAAAGTTGTCATTAATTGTATTGTTTTTATAACTCTAATATACGAGTATATATATATATATATATATATATATATATATATATATATATATATATATATATATATATATATATATATAAAATTAATAATCAATGTGTAGAGATTTATATACTCCTATCTATATTCTATCTTTAATTTGTTGTCATTGTAATAATGGAAAGAATTTTTAACTCACGTATGTAGTGTTGACGATCGTTTGTAGATTTATACCATATTATTTATTAGGATATATTTATCATATTTTACTTAACTTCCTTAATGCGTCGCCATTTTTCTAATAATCAATAAAATGTAACAAAAATTCAATTGCATGTTGATTTGTCGCACGTTCATGATAATTAAAGCATAGTTTCCTTTATATAGATATATATATGTATGTATGTGTACAAGTGACAACGCATCTGCATTTTGATTTGTAATCGAGCATAGACTGATGTAGATGTCTATGGGCCGCAGCAACATAAAGATGCGTTGTCACTTGTCACCCGTGAGGACTAAGATGGAATGGCTCGTTTCCAGTAAAAAGGCTCTCCGGTTCTCTACACTCACCATACGAATCACAGCAGCATTAAAGCTACTATTTTACGCTGGTACTCTATAAGAGTACACATATTATGAGAAGAGATTTTTGACGTTTGTTTATCTGTCAATTCTGTGCCATTCAATGCACCATGCGTACGCATAACTAAGGCCTCTTTTTTTGAGTATTGTTTTTGAATTAAATGGCTCGCCATACTGAACGCATTGAAAAACATCTAACCCTATCACAGAGTTGCTTCTATACTTATAAAAGGAATGTCGGTGAAAACGGGTATTAGGGTGGTGTTTATAGGAAACCTTCTATTCTACGTAAAGAGAGAAATATATATATATATATATATATATATATATATATATATATATATATATATATATATACTTATCTAGCTTTCAGCTTTCAGCAATATATAAATTTTCAGTAAAATCTAATGCAATTCATGACCCATATAGTAAGTTGGTTGTCACTGTGATTCTCAATTTTATGTGCAGGTTTGCCACTTGCTCCGCAGAAAATGTAAACATAGAGAAAACTATATACGTGTAGATAAAAAAACTAAAAATCAATTTGACCAATCTGCACTGGAGCAGTATTTGTCGGATACTTCCTAAAAGTAAAAGAAACTCAGCATAGCAGGAAGATATAAGGCGTATATTTGCATAACCGGCAAACGGACAAAGTTTTGCTAAGTCATGAACAACATTAATAGATCGACAATTTTTTGTTTCACTAATAGCACATAATTTGGAATGTCCATGAAATAAAAAATTCTAAGCCTTGTGAAAGAAGGTTACAATAATACAATTATCTTATTTTGTACCACGTCAAATGTTATATACACAAATAGCCCACTCAAGATATTTTATCCCCTTCTTAGGACTCTATGCTCTATCCCTGCTTTATATGATCACCTTAAATAGAAAAATAATTTTCTAAAATTATAAGACGAAAAAGTAGAAAAGAAATGTTCCTCATAATTTAATGAGACTATAATTTTTGTCAAAGAAACACGAGAGGCGTTCATGCGCATCGAATATTTGTATGCGACGAATACATGTATTTCGTAACAACACACTGTAGGGACGTTGATCTCGAACTTGAACTTAAGACGCACTTATATTACTTGGAGGGTTAAGCAAATAACTTAATAGCACGTTCTTCTTTTATGATATTGAGCCGAACATCATAAATTTTAAAATAAAACATTTGTTGAGCAGTCGTGAGACGAGTATTATCTACGGGAAAATAATTTTACAGCATGTCAGTACACCAAATGTTGACCGGAAATTGTAGGAAATTGCAAGAGAAAATGAATCCAACCGTTTGAGAGGTCTGGTTGAAGCGAGGCTTACTGAAGATGCATATAGCTTTTTACATAGTTACAACTCAAACTTGAAAACATAACACAGACGAATATAAATATATTTGAAAAAATATTAGGCATTACTCAATTAATTTTATAAGGTAATGATAATGAAGTGAGATAGTAGTTTTAAGAGCATACATTACTATTGCATGTGAATAATATGAAAAGTATAACAAAACTTGAACTGTAAAAAGAAAGAGCTTGTCATCAATCACACGAACAGAACATGTGCTTCCGGACGCCGCCTGGTAGAGCGAAACATTTCTTTGAATAATGAATATATACAGGTGGGCAGGTAGGTAGGTTCGTGCCCCGTAACTGGACGTGATATACGCCGTCTTCGGCCGCATGCATAATTTCACTTATTTTATGTGGTTAATTGTCGAAAATGACCGCCAGTAAAATGTATTACAGTGTTCCGACGCCAACACTCCTGCTGGCGGCTAATGTATTCTGCAGCTCGTACGCTCCACCTTTACCTCAGTATAACCCATCTTTACGTACGGGTGCCTCTGATAAGCCCGACGCGGCGCCACCATACAGAAACATACATACACTAACTAGTAGTTAGTAAGATTAACTGCTACAATTAATAACGGTATAAATTAAGTTTCACAACAATGGAATTAACTATACATCAGAACGTACAAAATTTTACGCCTTCTCCAAAATCTTAATACAAAAAATAAACCAGAAAACTATAAAAATAAATTAAATATTTATTATACCTCAACACATTAAAAATCAGTTTATAATTAATACCAATGCTTAACCAGTTAGTAATGCGTATATATTTTTTGAAGTTCTAAGACCAAACAGATGTAGAACATTATCGAATTATTCAGATGGCGATTTACCGACGGCTGGTATATCAAGCACAGTCTACAATATCGCTGCATCAAAATTTTTCAATACGACAGACACAAGCGACAGGGCATAAAAAAAGAGCTAAACCTAGGAAGGCGCAAAACGAGCGATGCGGCAAGCGGGTGGATTGCACGCGTGAGGCCTCCCTGCTTCGTCCTAATGCCTAATGTTTAAGCTACGTCTTTACAGCCAGTTTCACTTTACTAACCAACATATTTCTTTGTGAAGCTTTTATCTCCTCTACAATGTTGTGACTTACTTTCATAGAAAATAAGCTGTGAATTACCAATATTTATAAATTAGTTAGAACAACCTGCACAACATAGACAGATTGTTATACTGAACGGTTTAAGAAAATAGTTATAAATAACTCTTTGGAAGTCTCAAGAAACCGGTATCATAATTACGAATTTCCTAAAACCCGAAAGAGTAACAAGAAATACGAAAGGGCAGAAATTCAATTTGTTTAATGTAAGTTTTCGCTTAGCAAAGGCGGAAACTGTAAAAGCTAAGTGAGACACGACTAGACGGAATATTTGTACATGAAACTTATTTCGGGGTGCAGCAATGAATGCGGAGATCGGGTAGGACGATACGGCGGACGGCAGGTGGACCTCGCGTAAAGGCGGCCCGTGCAATCGCGGATATACATCAGCTGGAATACCACAAACGATGGCCTATATAATATCATGTACCGATCCTAAATGTTAGTGAAAATTTCAAGGAAAATCAAAAGCAATGGAGAAAAGTAAAGTTTGAGGGATAGAAAATGATTTCAAGGGATTAGCTGATAAAAATAATATATTAAGGAAAAACAAAAGCTGGGCACTACAAAAGTGTATAAAGCACAATTTCAGGATCCGAACGTATAGAGGCATTTGGCAATTTGAGATTTCAGGTGCAAGAAATGTTGCTCATGGATCATATTGAACATCATCGGCAGAGAGGAAATCAAGTTATTTTTCCAGGACTTTTCATTTTACGATTGGTACAATAATGACGAAATATGATACAGAAAAGGGGCAATTATATTCAATCGTTATTTATTTAAACATCTTAGAAAGTTTTAGCTGTAGGTCAGTGCACTTTTAGTACAAAATAGTAATTCATTGCCATAATTAATTGTGCTATATCTTTTATTATTAATATAACAATACATAAATTTTATTAAGATATTATAGAAATTATTTATTTTCCCATAAATACGCTCTTCAAAAAAGAGTTTCCACATATTCTTTTTTTGAAATTTTAACTAAAAAACAACCGATTTCAAAACTACTAAAAAAATAAAATAATTTCCACATAATTTAAGAACTTGTTTCTTTTATAAGAACTTGTGCTAAAACTTAACCAGATTGCCAAAGAATGTGAAATTATTTTATGCTTATTAATTTCTTAATGTGTTTCTATTATTTTTCATTTTAATTAATTACAATCTGTCAAGTCCACTGCCACCACAACAAAATAATCAGTTAAATCGTTTCACCATCAAGGAACATACGGCGTAATTCACAAACGGACAAACTATAGTCGTTGGGAACCTCCTCCTTTTTTGAAGTCGGTTAATATGTAAAGGACATAATTTATGTATTTTCAATCATAACAGACTAATTATGTCCGTTATTTTCTCCTTTTCCTTAACCACCTATGAACTTATCGCCTACACATCAGATTAAACTTATTTTACGTAAGATTTCTTTAAAGTAAAAGTAATAACCGTGATTACTGTGGTCCAAGGACACCTATTTATCACCGATTACAAATGAAATGTCGATTTGATGTCTTCTCTGAAGTAAGACATGCTAGAGCACATACTTAAGTAGTAATAAGTAAGGTAGTAATGAAAGCACACTAAGATTATAATAATGCTCACTTATAAAATATACTGCAATAATAATAGCAATAAATAGACACATCGATTAGATATTATAGCTGTAATGATTTATCACACTTTACGTGGTAAGAGTAAAGAAAAATTATCCTATATATTAGACATCAACGCTTAAAACTTTGACAGTCTGAATGATAAATTTTTTTTCAACATAAAAAAGCTTAACTATAAATTACTTTATTAATTTTTTTTATAGATTTAAACAAACATTTAAAAAATCAATCACTGTAAGGGATGATAATATATTTTACTAATATTTGAAGTTATTAAATGTAATAACTTATTTAAAGATTGTCAAACGTAATTTTTTGCACAAATTTTGGCAGGAAGTATCTCTGCTTTCGGGGTTTTGCAATAAACACAACATAACCTTGATAGGACAAAGAAAGTACGGAAATAATATTTGACAATTCTTGACATTCTCGCCACTTGTGCTTCGCACTCGCAATAGTATACATGCATAAAATATATTACTTTGTTTACTAGCGTTTAATCAATCAAAATTATAACAATTATCTTTATGAATGTTAGCTGGACACCGATTGAAGCGCATTTTATCGTATACAAAGATCCAGTTGATATTATCCTTTAGTTAAAGCAGGTAACTAAGTAACTAAAAACGATATTCTCTCAACAAATAATTGTAAAGTTATAGACTTTTCGGGCTTGTACCTATTAATTGTGCAAAATAACGTGATCAAGCTGAATAAGAAGATTATTGAGAATATTATCGTTTTTAAGCAGACTTCGTAAAAAAGGAGGAGATTCTCAATCCGCTTGAAGTGTTTTTGTACGTGTGTTACACTACACCATCCTCACGTAACATCATACAAAAAACCGTTATGAGAAACGATTTTAATGATTAGAAACAACTTTTTTTATTAATTCGGTTATGATTCGGGATGGTTCTGTGGAATGGATGGTGTGGCAAAAGGGGTTGTAGTTCAGACCACTGAAAGGGTAAAAAAGTAACTTTTAATCAAAAGAAAAAGCCCACCTAAAATACTAAAAATAATAGAATATTTTCACATCCGTAACTAGGATTTTTTTAAATTCTTCTATCCCTAATTACTGAATCTTTAATTATTTTATACACTATAACGTAGCACCGACTTTTGAACATTCAATACTTCACAACTATATTTTGTGAATATAATGTAGACCCTTACAATTTGTAACTTAAGGTCCTTTCCCGCGGCGGCGGCGGCTGTGACGGAAGTCGTCACTGGCGATAGCCACTGATGCAGGTTAATGTATCTTTTGGGTAAAAGTTTTAATGAAACATCTGCTTGTGCATAAGCGCGCTCGAGGCACGCGGCGGTCGCACCGTCGAGGGCGAGCGCCGGCTCTAAGAGAGCGCCTCCACCCTCAAGCACCACCATGTTAGCGGCAGTACGGTCACTGAACGCTACAAGCGGCACCACATACGAGTCACTTCACAGCGTCGCGTCGCGCGAGCACGAGCTACATGTCGGGCGCTAAGTGCGCGGTGCGTGGCTCCGGGACGGAGAGAGTCGCGGAACTGGCGCGGCTGCCGCGGCGCACACCTGCCGGCCGCCGCCCGCGCCCCGCTGGCCCGCCCATCGGCTCGTCAACAAACACCGTTGTTGCTGCAGCGGTTGCCCTGCATCCATCGAACCCGACCAGACTCTACTTTCGTCCCACTTTCACTATGCTATAAATTTCCAACTTACTGAATATGCCCAAATGAGCAAAGCAAGCAAGAATACAAAATATAAAGCAGAAATTAGTGTAACGTTTAACAGCTTTACTGAAAATCAGCATAACTTTGCTCGCTTTAAATGAAAACAAAAGGGCCAAAATAATTTGCGATATTTGAGTCAGAAACGGAACAAAGCGCCAAAGTCATGTGACCAATTCGACGCCTCCTGTTTATAAATCAAATATTCTATCTTAAAGCACCAACTTTAAAGCAATTAGGGAAGTTTCTATTACCTGTAACGGGCGGGCGAGATTTTCACCACTCTCTGATTTATTAAAACGTAAACTCAATAGAAAGTAAAGATTAATGTAAAATTCAAAAAAAAAAATCAAATAAAAACTATATAAGACCACAATTTTTAAGTAAATCACATGTCAGTAAAGAATATAAAAATAAGCAAAGAGAAAAATGTGCTTTACTAACGTGAATCCAATTTAAAAGAATGTCCCCAAGAGAAATATGTCGAAAAATAATAAAACTTATAAAATTGGGATTCCATCACAAAACCTTTTTTTTCTAACCATAACGTAGCTAAGTCCAGATTGAGGGTCGTAAAAATAAGAAAACTACGCCTGAAAGATGTGGCAAAATTTTAATGATTTTATATCCCATTATAAAATTTTACTGGGGTCATTTCAATCTCAAAAATAATTTAAGTTTGTAATGATCACACGCAACAAACAATGAAATTGACTGAACTGCAGAAATTAATTTGCTATAAATACAGGTATTAATAGACGCGAGACAATAAGCCACCCCCCTACCAACTTCTAGTCAGGAACCTAATGTTTCACAGCACGCGAGCCACGTCGTCGCACCCCCGACCTCGAAACTCGGTTACTATACACATGTAACGTAACTTGTAAACTTGTAACGATATGTGTGTTAATTAAACATAAATTAGATATAATTTAAAAGGTTTTTGAAAAAAAAAAGATTATAAAATTATAGTACAAAATAAGTTGACAATCATATTTTTCGTTTTTCCTTCTTTAAAAGAAGTTTTCTAGGTAGTAATGCCACTTTTTTTAAGCGCGGCGGACACTTCCTTGCCCTAAAATCTCAGAAATGAGGGGAGGCCTGTGCCCAGCAGTGAGACGTATATAGGCTGTAACTTTATGCCACTTTTCTGCCAAGGAATCTATCTGGACGAGTAGTGGCAACCCAGGTAAGCTATAATTTCGATTGTTAACCATACTATAATTTTATATACATAAAGTTTGAATCAAGTACACTGGTAATCAAATGGACAGCAATTGTTTAAATAAAAATATTACTAATCATGCAATCATTACTTTGATAAAAAAATAAAAAACTTCAGAACAATACATAAATTATTGCAGAATTGAAAGGATTTAGGAAGAAATCTGTCAAGGCAACTCAACCTGCCTGTCAGTCTCCTGAATATAATTAACTTTCTTTTTCACAGTATTGTCAAGTCGAGCATTATAAATGAACTTCTTAATTCTTTACTTCGTACTTCTTACTTTGTTAGAATAGTAGAAATATCGTAAATTATTTAAACATATTTTGAGGATTATGTTGAAATTACTGTCTGGAGCCAATAATATAAAATATTTTTCTTTAAGTAAATATTAATTTGTTTTATTTTATTATTGTTTTAATATTATATCTATAGAAAAAATATCATCATTGATTAATTTTCGTTAGGTGGCAACTGGCAACGCTGTTCTCAACATTATTTTTATTTATATTGAACTAGTGTTCCCGTTAATATAACTTCAATATTGTGCTAAAAACGTAGTGATTATGTCACAAGTCTTTGTTTTCAGTTTGTGATTTTGCGTTGACCAAAACCAAAAGTTCGGTGTAGTATATTTTGTTTTACAGATCCATTTAATACTGAAATACAAAACTCATTGACATAATATGACATATGATAAAGATAAATGGTAGCAAGTCTCGGCATTCTTCTGGTCCATGTGCTGCTACAGGTGAACAATAGCAACTGCATCCCTATTGAGTTAGTGATTTAGCAACACACCTCTTGTAAAATTTTGTAAGTACATTTAAATTAAGATATCGTCTGTATGAGTAGTTGTGGCTAAAACAACTTTACCAACATCAAAAATCAGTTCTGTAACTAATGCAAAAATATTTCAAACATTATTACTACCTTCGCGTTTAATTTACATTTAAAAATCATATAAAAATGTTCGTAAATGAAGAAAAGTTGGTCAATAAACTGATCGAGGGACAGTACACAGCTATGGATTGTCTCAATTATTCACACGACATAACTCGCAGGCCGCCGCATCATCCGCTTGCTGCCAAATTAAAAGTAAATAACGAAATCAAAACAAGCCGGCCCGCGCCGCGAGGGACTCGCAAACCTTTTACCGCTGTCGAGTAAACAACTAAAGCTAAAAACACTTCATCATTTCATCGGATATTTGCCAATGCAGATAAAACTGTTGAAATTAAACTGCATTCTAATCCTATGTTACAAATAACAAAAAATGCGGGTTTACCAATTTAGTGACAAACAATATATAAAGTTCAGAAACCTTTTGATCGATGTTCTTCATTGTGAATACTTGCGAAAAAATCAAAAATAGATATTGGTACAGCCAACAGTTCCCTACTGTTTGATACCATACAATAAACGAGGCAAAACAGCTAGAGCTAAAGCGCTACACTCAACGCAGAGCAATTTCGAGGAACAATAAACTAGGATGAATAGGGGCGCAAAGTAAAAAGTCTATTTACATCATATGCACATTTACTACGGCAATATATATATATATATGTAGAAAAAGAGTACAAGCCCTAAATAAGTTTGTTTTGTTAAATAAAACGCAAGTAATAGATAAATAAAATACAAGGAGGTATACAAACAAGTACAGACGCTGTGGCATCATTAGTGACAACATCAGGCACTATACACGCTACTGCGTCAGGTAAAGACAGGGAGGACAATAACGAGCGGCCACTGCGTCATCGTGGGGTAAGAGTAGCCCCTCGCGGCAAAAATTGTCACACGGCAAAGTGTGTCACGGGTTGTTGTATCATTATTTCGACAGGCCTGTAGACGTGGCATCTAGACGTAATGATTAGAGATGGGTCTAAAAATAAAAGTGATTTCAACAAAAATATTTAGTGATAATAAAACATTATTTATTTCGTATAAAAATAAGCTATTCATACCGGATACTGCACAGATACATTATAAATGAAAATGTTGTTAGGTGAAAAACTAAAAAAACAAAATAGGCTAAGGAATTAAATGAAATACAAAACATTGAATCAAATTTAAACTCAGGACTCATGCGATCATGTCCTCAGAGGCATTAGAATATTCAAGACAAAGATAGCAATCGTTTATAATTTGCTCGTTATTTACACTGCAATTTAAAAAATTATAAACTTAACCGCTTATATGTAACGTAAAAATACGTAAAAATGGAATGTAGGAAGTAATAGTTCTTAACCAGAACAGCAAACCACTCTAATGCGAGTTGAACGTCCGAGAGGAGCATCGGAGCGTAGCATATACAGATATACAGCTTTGCACCTCCATCTTGTTATGCATCGTGAGAGGAATTGTAATACATGCAATTACCACTTACTTATTATTAAATAAGTCACATCCATATACGGTCCTTGAAGACGGAAATATGCAGCCACAAATTATTTTCTAAAATACGTGCCTTTAACGTAACAAAGTTTAGTATGAGTGTTACGGACAACAGGCACGCTAATGAATTCTCATTCTATTAAAACAGAGTCCATGACGCCTATGAAGAAGGGCGTCTAAACAGAACTATGTGACACAGCGTTTTATAACAACAAAACCGCCGATTTGAAAGAACAATTACGCGAGTCAAAGCAGGTATCTTGGAAAAGTGCGGCGAGATATAACAAATCGCTAGCGCAACAAAAGAGGGCTTTCTCGCAGCCATTACGACGGGATGCACAGTGGAAAACAAGGCAAGATACGGGTATGGAGCGATTAGCGTAAGCGGCACGGCAAAGGCGGCGCACCCAAGGGACTGGGTCCAAATTTACTGTTGCCATAAGACAACTACGACGTAGCATTTTTGTGAAACATCAGTGACTGTCTAACGATCCTTTGATATGCGGTAACACGTTACAAAGTCTTAAGTATTCTATTTCATAATTCGTATCGAATAAAATAGGACAAATAAATTTATTGAGTAGCCGTATGGAGACGTGTGGAAGACAGGGTGTTGCGAAAGCTGTAATAAGGGCTACCATAAAATGTTACATTAGGTAAGAGCGGCTTCTGGGGCAGCTATAAATATCTCCGTTTGGAAGTACGGACAGGGTCCCGCGGGAGGACGTCGCATCGCCAGCGGTCGGGCGGCCGTGAACGTGTTGCGCGAATAAAAACATATCTCACCTCACGTGCTCCATTCTACTCGACCGTGTATGTATGTACTTCAACTAATCAATAATACTTTAGTTTGCAATAACGCTGCCATTTTGTCTCGGGATGATAATTTTCTGTATATTTTATGTTTTGTATGATAGTTTTCTGTACGTATCGTCTATGAACAAGTCATGTTTTTTATTTTATTTTATGATGTGCCTACATTGTAAGTAATAAGATATACTCAAGCTGCACTACTTAGGGTATTTATAACGTAAATGTTCTTCATACTACAGCATTGATGACAAACGTGTCAAGTTAATCAATGCAAACTAAAATAATAATTTAAAAACTAATGCTCAGTTAAATAAGACAAAAATGTAACAATTTGAACTTTTTCAAGTAAAACAATTAATAATAAAAAAATGTACATTACACATACAAAATTCAGTGTTACGAAAATCAAAATCTTTCCCTCGTTTTGAAGTCTACATTTAATTCACATACCAATATTTATACGTACTCCCATATAATATTTATTACTCTAATCATTTTTTACATGTTGGTTGTATCTTGTAAAAGGAACAAAATTATATAATACGTTGCGACACAAGAAAACAAAAACTGAAATCAAAACACCAATATCGAAAGGAAAAGGCATTAAATATTTTCATAGTTTAATATAAGAAAAGTAATAGCTATTATAACAATATTATAAAGAAATAAAAAAATATCTAAACAAAGGAAATATGCAATGATTTTATGGGCTGAAACTAATTTTGTGCAAAATTGAAATCTAAGAACCTTGAACACTCAACGGAAGGTGTTCGTTCGAGCATGGTGTTCGCGACGTGTAAAACAAAAACACGCTTGTTATTGTATTAATTGCCGTGCTCATGCATCAGGGTTCACGGGTCAGTGGCAATGTAGTGGTGACCGCACGAATGTATGTCGAACGTGCAGCTACGTAGGTACGCTACACCTCGCTACTGAGACCACATACTAAAGCTTAAAACCCTGCGCTATTCTAGCATACAAACAGAAAAACGACGAAATTTACTTTTTTAAATTTGACTACGTAAGCCTAATAAAATAAGTATAAAATGTGCTTCTACATACAGTTACTGCGTACTTTATGTAAAAATGTAGAGCAATGCACAGAGGACATTAATTTTGCCGGCTCGGCAGCGCAGTACGAGGGGTGATCCAAAAGTAATGATAATGAAAATAAAACACTGTAATTAAAGTTAACCTTCAACTACCGACCTATACGCCTCACAGACGTAATAACTTTTAATTTTGAAATATTTCTAAAATCACGCCACCTTCAGCGTCGCCCTTCCTGCTACCTTCCTCCCTCTACGTCACAAGCCATCAGACGCTGCGCCCGCTGCGAATGCACACGTCTCCGTATTGAAGCGATCGACGTCTCACAGACGTAAGTACGGTGTTTATGTACTAAATTTCGTACTTCTCTTGGTCGTCACCTAGGTATTCATGTGTGGTAACTTATAGCGTCTGATTGACGTCACATCGGCCTCAAAATTACACGTTTAATTGCAGATTGCCTAAAAGGAGAAACATCACGTCTAGTGAGCGGAAAAAACTTGCAAAGCTGATGACGGTTCAGTTCCCGAGAAGCCTCCGAAACTGCGAAAACGCACTTCGAAGAACTCGACGTTGGCCTATGACTTTGTTTTACAGGTTGATAGACATGAGCGGTGTTAATACTTATGTATTGTACAACAAGTGCACAAACAAGGGCGACATCAGTCGTGGCCGATTTTTATTCCTGCTGGCACTTAAATTAGTCCTCCCGGAAATGAAATTACGCATCTACAATGATAGGAAGTATCGAAAGAGTTATTGGACCCGCCGATATGCCCGAGCCAAAAATTTATCAGATTCCAGATTCAGGTGTTAGAAAGACATGGGCAATCTGTCCCAGTCGGTTGAAAAGGCGAACGAAGTACTGTTGCTGCAAATGCAAGTAACCAATGTGCCTTACTTGCTACCTACTAATATGCATTGACTGCAAATGTACGTAGTGAATGTACCAAATAATCGAGGGCTGTCATTATTTTTATTTTTTAACTAAGAAGTAAGATTTATGTTCTGTTTTGATAATAGTTTCTAGAACATAACATATTTTAAGTTTATTTGTTGTTAATTACTTAATTTTAAAGAGAAACGAGACTGAAGTAAGTCCTTAAAATTTAGTTATCATATTATTGTGATCTCTCGAATAAATGTTGATTTTACCTGAAAAATAGCGTGTATTTTTTTTTTAAATTATGTAGTTTGTTACCTCAAACACCAATCTTTTTAATGTATAAAATAGAAAAATGTAGCATGCAAATTTACATTTTATTTCAGTACTAAAAAAAGTTTGACGTCTCTCAGTCGTCACGTCGGCGTAAGTGCTACGTTTAGACCAGGTCGGCTGCTAAAGGTTAAAATAATAATTTATTTTTCTACATAGTCTCCTAATAAATCAATACATTTAGTCCATCTTTTTTCTAAACCCAGGATTCCCTTTAAAAAAAAAATTCTTTGTCTTGACCCTCCCAAAACGCTTCAAAAGCGGCCATTACTTCGCTACAGTCTTCGAATTTCTTGCCTCGGAGGCGTTCCTTGAGCCGAGAAAAGAGGTAGAAGTCACTAGGAGCTAGATCTGGTGAATAGGGAGGGTGTTCGAGCAGTTCGAATCCCGATTCATGAATGGCAGTCATCGCAACTGCGGCTTTGTGAGCCGGTGCGTTGTCTTGGTGAAACAGCACTCTAGCTCGCAGTTTGCCGCGTCTTTTTTCCTTAATGGCCTCCCGTAATATTCTTATTTGTCTGCGTAGTAAGAGCCCGTAATAGTGGCTCCCTTTTCCAAATATTCCACCATAATTATGCCTTGAGCGTCCCAAAAAACAGATGCCATAACCTTTCCTGCCGAACTTGAAACTTTGAATTTCTTTGGCGTCGGTGAGGAGGCTCGCTTCCAAGTCATCGATTGTTGTTTCGTTTCAGGATCAAAATGGTGGATCCAGGTCTCGTCCATAGTCACAAACGGAACAAAAAATTTTCTTTATCTGCTTGGAACTTTTCGAGATTGACCCTCGAAATGTCAACTCGATTTTTCTTTTGCTCGTCGGTTAACATTCTGGGTACCCAACGCGCAGAGACGTTTTTCATATGCAACTCGTTCGCAAGGATTCTTTGAACGCTGCCATATGAGATCCCTGTGACCTCAGCCACATTGCCTGATGGTCACTCTTCGATCTGCCAACACAACATCTTCGACTTTTTTCACGTTGTCTTCAGTGAGGGACGTGGATGGGCGTCCTTCGCGATGTTCATCTTCAGTGGATGTTCTGGCCAGTTTAAACTCCTTGGCCCAGCGTGCAACTGTAGAATATGGAGGAGCAGAGTCCCCCAATGTTTCCACTAAGTCACTGTGTATGTCTTTTGAAGACATTTATTTCAAACAGAGGTACTTGATGACAGCTCTAATTTCGTTTTTCTCCATGTTGATGTTATCTCTTTGACAGTTCGTATTCAAATGAATGTATCTCCCGGAAATCGTGATCTATTTATATGATTTTTTTAGGCTGACCTAGTGAGTATATAAGCAAGCAAAATATATATATTTTTTTTTGGATTTTTATGCGGACCTGAAGTAACCGATTATCATTACTTCTGGATCACCCCTCGCAGTCTACTTTACTAAATCCGTGGCAGTAGTTAAGCTTTCGGTTTTAGCGCTGCAAGCTTTGGGCCCTAATCCCGCACAGTACAATTTTGTATTACATACAAATAATTGTTCAAGATCCTAATGTTTGTCCAAGTTGAGTATATAAAACGCCCATATGATACAGGAGAAAATCCTCGTATGGCGTTATAAACGTTTAAAACAAAAATAATTAAATAAGAAATTACTTTTATATATAACATTAGGGAGTCATATAGCCTGCAATTAAGCAAATATCACCAACATCAAAACTTTCTAAATACGAAAAAAAAAATCAATATTAGACCTAAACATGAAAGCGATAAAATAGCACACCATAACTTTTTTTTCTTAAGGTATTTTTTTTCATGAATGTTAATAAATATTGATAAAAACATACACCGATTGAAAGTTTACTTCAGTACCTTTCTAATGATATCCAATACAGTGTAAAAAATACCCATCAGAGGTTTTAGGGCACAAAACCCAACATATGGATAAAATTACCCAATTTCGCTTAATAAAGAATGTAAATCAAACTCAAAATTCTTGTTCAATTTGTTTATTAACAAGGTGTATTCCCCCTCCCCTAGCCTAGCCCCTACCATGAAATCTTGTGGTATAGCGTTCCAGTCCTCTTCAATGACAAGTTGAAGCTCTTGGAGGCGCGTAGCAGCAAGGCTTATGGCTCAAATTATTTTTTTACATGACTGATTTTTTTATACATGCTTAATCGGATTGCTCGCCACTACATCGCGGTGATTCCAACGTCTTTCATGTAGTCGCGAACTGTTCTCGCGACATGCGGTCTGACATTGTCGTGCATAAAAAGAAACTCCTATACCTAAGCCACGCACGCGGCCTCACATGTTCTTTGAGCACTTCTACGACGTATCGTGCAGCTATCAACCCTCTCGATCTCGGCCCAGTATTCGCCCCAGTGATGAATACAATGTCAGCTTTAGTGTCCAAGATGTCACCCCAAAACATACAAGATCCACCTCCAAAAGCCACACGTTCGCTTATGCAGCATTGTGAAAATCGCTACGATGAACTTCTGCAGACCCTAGAGCGTGCATCATCATGACCATATAAAGTCATTTTGCGCTCATCAGAAGACATAACAGGTTAACAGGCCGGCACTGGTTATACGTCCAATTTAAATGTTCCTTAGCAAATTGTAGACGAGTTTGTCAGTGAGCTGTGGTCAATTTGGGACCATTTGCTCGGCGATGTGAAGTCAGTCCTGTTTCATCCAGTCTTTTTTCTAACTGTTCACCGACTGATACTGACATTGCGAACTTCTCGAAGCTGTAGACCCAGTTCAACCGTCTTCAGTTGCCGATTTCTCAAAGACCTTGTCACAAGAAAGCAGTCATCACGCTCTGATGTTCTGCGTCGCCGGCTAGATCCTTTTTTTACATGGGAAAATGCCTACGCATACCCGCCTCGCGGGGGTTAGGACTGGTGACGGGCGACTTTGATTATGGCCTGCTTCAAGTAAGGCAGTTACTTGAGCGGCTTCTGCTTTCTGTAGAGATGTTATCACGTTGACCTTCGGTATGCAACTGATTTAAAAACAAAAAAAAATACAACCTTTTTATATCTGCGGGTAAGGGTGCAAGAAGTAAAAACGCAAACGAATGAATTTGAGGAATTTGGTGTACGGTTGGTTTTTGTAAGTTATATGAAGGTCAATGATTTTAATTTGTCTTCGTAAACGTAAGCTTGTATGCATTACAGATTGTAATTATGTAATTGTGACTAATGATTCGTACTCAATATCTTAAGATTTAAGAAAAAAATCAGTAAGTAACCAAATTCCAAGGGGTGTGCCGATTTTATTGCTTTTAAGTGCATATATTAAATATTGTACCGAATATACGTCTCATTTTTTAAATAATATGTTACTAGTCAAATTAGTTTTGGTTACATCCGAATAGATCAACAAGATGTATCATGTTCTCATTGATCTTGAATTGCTTAGGAATAACTAGTTTAGTTTGTTTCACGGCTTTCTCGAGTGAAATTTTCTGGTTGTACTTGTCGGTATAAGTGAAACTAGGCTTTACTAACCATGAACCTGGATATCATATTCACTTTTGTTTACAAATGACGTAAGGAATTGGCAACAAATTATTGCCCTTTTATTAAATCGCCTAATCTAATAATTAACGTAAAAACCAACTTCAAATAACAAAACATCAAAAAAGAATTTCCATATAATAAATTCAGAAGTCAGTGTATCGAAAGTATGTTGTATCGAATTTGTATATATATATATATATATATATATATATATATATATATATATATAAATCGGTTCAAAAATGACAAATAAATCGCCTAACATACAAACAAAAACATACAATTGAATCGAAAACCTCCCATTTTATTGAAGTCCGCTTATGAAAATTTTGTATAATGACTGCGTTATCCATGACTGTATTCTCATATGTTAATACAGAGCCAATGGACAAGTACGAAAATAAGGGGTGTCTCAGTAAGAGTGCACTTTTTCATTTTAAAATAAAAACAAGTATTTTATGACAAAGTTGTGATATTTTTATTGTATTGTAAAGAAGACATGTTCCGATTGAGTATGGAATAAAATATCCGGCAAATGACCCCCACGGCTCCAATGACAGGCCATTACTCTTTTCATGAAATTTTCCATGACTTTTGCACAGAGATGTGGCTGTATCTCACCGATGAGGCGTTGGATTTCCGATTTGAGCTCAGGAATTGTTTCGGGTTTATTCGCATAAACCCGAGATTTCACAAAACCCCAGAGAAAAAAATCGCACGGCGTTAAATCGCACGATCTTGGTGGCCAGTTGACATCAGAGTTTCGTGAGATAATGTGTTCTGGAAATCGTTGCTGCAATAAGTCGATTGTTTCATGCGCGGTGTGGCAGGTTGCGACGTCCTGCTGAAACCACATGTTGTCCAGATCCATGCCGTCCAGTTGAGGCCACAAGAAGTCCGTTATCTTATTCCTGTAACGAATGCCGTTTACAGTCACTGCAATTTCGGCCTCATTTTCAAAAAAGTAAGGTCCAATCACGCCACCTGACCAAAATCCGCACCAGACAGTTACTCGTTGTGGGTGCATTTGTTTCTCATGGATTGCATGAGGATTTTCTGAGTCCCAAATTCGACAATTTTGTGTATTCACGAAGCCATCCATATGGAAATGCGCTTCATCGGAGAAAATGACTTTTTCAGAAAAATTGGTATCGACTTCACTTTGCTCCATTACCCATTGAACGAATTGCCGGCGCTTTCCGTGGTCTGCTGGTTTGAGCTCCTGAGTTAACTGAATCTTGTAGGCATGAAGGTGGAGGTCTTTAGTCAAAATTCGCTGCGTAGTGCTTCGTGAAATTTGAAGTTGTTGAGAACGATGTCGAATTGATGTTTTCGGGTTTCGGCAACACTCTCGTTTACAGCAGCAATGTTTTCAAGAGACCGACCGGTACGTTGACGCAAAGGATTCTTATTATCCATAATTGACCCAGTTTCTTCAAATTTTTTAACCACTCTTCGAATGGTTGACACATTAGGTGCACTTTCTCGGCTGAAAAATTTGGCGAAGTTTGCGAGCGGTTTCAGCGTAACTTTCCCCATTTTTGTAATGAGTTTTCACAATTATAACGCGTCGTTCTTTCGAAAACCTCTCCATTTTTAATAATGGGAATAAACAGAGATGACAGCTGTCAAATTTCAGAGTTGCCACTTGCATGAAAAAAAATATTCCAATTTTAAAAAGTGCACTCTTAGTGAGACATCCGTTACTACTACATTTCACTTACAACTACTGATACATTTCTATGATACTGATACAAATTAATGATCGAAATATTATACTAGAACCGACCGAAATCCCGCGAGTTGAATAAGTCAAAATCATCAAATCACCTCAGTAAAACAAGAAGGTAAACAGAGGGAGACCCTCAAATTGCTTGCGTTATTAGACATACCGTAAAAGTTTAGAGGGCGCTTAGTTTGCAGAGGCAAGCTTGAGGTTATATAGGTGAGTTTGTTTTGGGGCAGTGTCAACAGTGCATAGTAGAATAAAGGACCTACAATGATGAATAAAATTACACAATATTTATGAAGTCGTTGAAAACAAGTGACCCTTAACAACGCACTCAAAGAATCTAACAAGAAATAGTTAAAAAGACTTAAGTATAAAAGATAATCGCAACGGTGAATAGTAAAGACATGTAGTTGGTGTGACCGCATATGTATGCAGTCCCAGCGGCGGCGCAATATATACGCTTGCCTCACGTCCATCAAATGCCACTATCAATTACCCGAGTTGCCCCGCATCGCAGGCAGCGTCCAGCGTAGCTCTAGCCTAGGTGATTAAACCTGTCGCTTGGAACTCAAAGATATTTAATTATTCTTTTAAAAATAATGTTTATTTTTAACGTATTTTTTAGTATTTTAAAATGAAATGTTTTATTCAGAGTAGAGCAAAAATGCTTACAAGGAAAGCTCAATAACTTTTAACAAGTTTAAGCGCATCGCAGTAAAATAATCTTCGTCAGGTTTCTGTTAAAATGGAAACGTAATTAAGTTTGTTCTTGTTTTCATAACGCCAGTCGACGGTACCTAGTTTGGCAATATAGTATAACAATCTACAAGTCGAGTAAACGAATTTTAAATAAAAAGCGAGGGGTCGGGGTCCAAGAGCAGTCGCGGCGCTCTGAAGTTTTGTCATTGTTTCATATTGCGCGAGCAATTAGCGCAACTCGGACTAGACGTGATTCTTTACGACGCGACGGCCGATCCATCCGCGTGCCCAATCAAATTACTGGGGCCCCGCAAGCCACTCCGCCAAACCATTAAAACAATACTTTCCAATTCACGTTTTATCGACACTTTGACTAATGATCAAGAGAAACGAATACGTTTTAAATCAATTTGCGACCCGATACAGACTTTGAATTTGGTAGATACTTTGCGGAATTTTTTTATTCAGTTACAATTACATCTGCAATATTTTAAGTGATTTAATCGGGTTACTGGCAAATCTATACCTGTTTCGTCGCTTAATATAAAATGGGACGCGAAGTTTATGGTTAAAGTGTTTTCTGATATATTGCTTTACAGTTACCATGATGTGACGGGGTAATAGTATGTCCAAAAATACTAAATTTGTGGTCTCTACAGTGGATGGCAAAACCAGAGTGAAAGAGTGTAAGGAAACAGTAGAGCGACGTTGAACTGACGTACCGAGTGGCTGGGATTGAATTATTATAATCAACATGTGATATCTGCGATAGTATGGGTAAAATAAATATTATCGCTCATCACGCACAAACTACCAAAACGATTTTGTTACGGTTTTTATTATTCTAAGGCCTTCAATTAACTAGTTTAAATTAAACATTTCCATGTGATGATTTGACCTCTTAGAACCTATATGATCTTGCTGCCCTGAAGGCCACGTGTTCGAATTCCGTACGAAATAACTATATGGCCTACAAATAATTATTCCGGTTCTGGATTCAATTTATGTATGTTAACTGCCTCCACGACACAGGAGAAAATACTTGTGTGAGGGTAATGTTTTTCATTAAATAATAATAATAGTTAGGAAACCTAATCAATTCAAAGTAATGAATATCTGGAACTAAAGCTATTTGCCATAGTTTTGCCAGTTTGCCAGTGATAATCATAAGAAGAAAACAAAACAATTTCTTTGAGAGTAACACTCAAGCACTACATAAATACGTACAAGATTTGTATTATTAATACTACGTTCAAATCTACACAATTGTAATGTTTCTAATATACGTTTCATTTCTTGATATGAAGTTGTAAGTTTCGTGTAAGTCGGCAACTAACCCCTGACATCTGTCCAATTGGTGGTTTCTTTTGTTTATGAAATGCTTAAAAGTTGAATTAGACACAAAGCGCCTGAATCGTCTCCTAGGGGAGCCCCTATTTTGACTATGAATTCCAGTAATAATGAGCTACAAACAAAGACAAAATCAAATCAAGTTAAAAAAAATCTTTGAACTCCTATTTCAATGGGACCTTCTCCTCTCTCTGAAAATAATTATATTGAATTTATAATTTTATATTCGGTTTTGTGTCAACATTAAATATCAACTACCTATCCAAATTTCACGTGTGTTACTCATTTCGTCTACAAGCAAGAGATATGTGCAATAGGGACGGAGAGCCGAACAGACAGGCCGCAGGG
The DNA here is from genome assembly GCA_907164705.1 of Parnassius apollo. Lineage (NCBI taxonomy): Eukaryota > Metazoa > Arthropoda > Insecta > Lepidoptera > Papilionidae > Parnassius > Parnassius apollo. The sequence continues at coordinate 23,550 of CAJQZP010001398.1, forward strand.
ACATTAATAGAGCTCCATTTTACTCAATGTGTACGGAGCCCAAAAAACTATCAAAATCTATATTAAAATTTGAGCAATGTATCAAGAAAACTTAGAGATTCGATTAGTAAATAAGAAGTGTAAACAATAATTACGGAGCCCTGCTTGACAGTCTGCGATGTCGCGGCTGCACACGGGCCGTGCAGTAATTACCACGGCCGGGGGCACGGCCGATCTGCTGTCAAAAGGATCGCGTGCCGAACGATGGACGCCCGTATTAAACGCTAGCGAAGAACCCATGCTCCATCAGATAACATGCAATCAATTTCGCGATCTACATGCTTCTACGTGGGCGCCGACCCTAGACTGACGTCACACCGATAAGCTCATAGTGCCAGTTTACAACTGGTACCCTTTACCTATAATTAACAGACATCATGCTAATTATTAGATGAGAAATGACTGTTCTAGAGAATAATCAGTTCTATCATACTTATAAAAAGACAACGAAACCTAGTACTTATAATTTAATGTATAAAAGATATTTTAATGCACGCATTAATTTGGTGTACCAAGAAGCAACATTCAAGCTAATCAAGGTATTCACCGACACTACGGAACGAAGCCACGTCGGAGCTAGTCACGCGATCGTTTTATCGCACACCTTCTTTTTGTTTTATAGAGCAGATAAAGTTTGTTTAAAAAGCTCGCATGTCTATACTATATCGACGTCCCTGTCGTGACAAGTGGTGTTGCCTGCTTTAACATTATCTACTATACAAGTATTTTGTAGACAACTTTTGCTTTGATTTTTCAATTTAGATTTAAATTCTTTAAAAGACACTTAACCAAAATTTCATATCTATGAAATATGGATAAGTGTTTTGGATAATTTTCCGCCATTGCATCGGCCGGTGGCCAGAGTTTGGTCAAGCTCACAGAGAGTGAGCACCTGCACTTAGTGTAAAAATTTGATTATATTTCTTGTTAGACTCACAACATAGCCATTTATCAAAAACTGCATCTTTAATACACGCCTTATAAAACTTTTTAGCATGAATTCTTCACATGTTTTGATTGTATTTTTGATACGACTTATGCCAGCGGCATGTAGTTCATGTACGTGTTATATTGGCAGATGAAATTGCGAATAGCCTGGGAACAGACAAAGCAATGTAAAGAAGACTGGAAAAGCTCGTTGTGAGTCGGAAAATCCTCGCGAGTCAATTTGGTATTATGAGGTAATGGAGAGTAACGGGCATGATTTACGCAGCGGAGCCGACGAACGTTCGCGGGCAGGCACAATTATCGGCCCACAGGCGCTCTCAATTACAAAGAGGCGCGCCCCCGGGACTGTGCCTCCGTACCGGCTCGACCCAACCACAAATCTTTTGCTCTTAGCCTCTCCAAAACAACAAGTTGCGAATAGACGAAGTAAAACTAAGCGCCGTAAAATATATCCGTAACTATTTGTATGTATACACGATAATCGAGACGGTAGGCAAATCCCGAAGGAATATTATTCAACCACAAAATCTTAAATTTGTAATTTTTATAGGCTGAATCAACAAATTGTTTACAAACTTTATTTTGCTTTCAACTTTTACGCATACCGTTTTTCATTAAAAAATAATAGTAGCATTTGAGTAGATTGAGCATTTGAGAACTTTCTTATCACAAAAATTTATTTTAAAAATTCCTTTTACTTTTTTTAGCCCAAAGTATTATGATGCAATAAAAAATAGACACGATATATCGGTAGGTGAAATGTAGTTTGTGATAGGGTCGAGTGTCACGTTTTAATTTGCGCGGCGACACACAAGTGGACTTCGTGCCATGGTTTGTGGGCAGCGACGCGTCGAGTGCCCTGCTAATTGCAACGCTACGCTATCCTCGACCGACACCGTCCTCAGCTCTTACCGAACGTCAAATATGTACATTAATAGTCACGCTTCAATACGCCAAACATATAAATGTACTATGTACACAGTGGCATTCAGGCGAAAAGTACTTAATAAGGTCTACCCAATAAAATATTGCCCGTGTTATCTCTACATTGGCCTAATATGTTATCCCCTGCGGACTTTACTGATAAGCTTCGAGCGATCGTTATCATATCTGTGTTTACATTAATTATATGTTTTGACAACACAAATGAGTATAGGAATAAACGTTCAGGCAAGCAGGCGGGCTTTGGATTCGGGTACCTCTCGAATAGTCTCAAGTAATTTGTGAAGAAACAAATGAAACTGCTCCCCTCGCGCCGGAGAACGCTTTACAAACTGTGCGGCCCATGTAATCGGATAATAAAAAGGGCAAACGCGGTAAATATAAGATGAGGAAGACAGTTTTACGAGCAGCACCTAATTAAGTGGTGAAACAAACTCAAAATGGAGAAAACGTTTACACAGAAATAATATGCGCGGCCACATAGAATTGAAGAAAAACTGATGCGTGTATTATTCCTACATATTAAATGTTTTTGGAATTGTGATACAATACTTTTGAAATAGATTTATTTGTACACATATTGTATATCAACATGGCAAGTAACAGATTATAACATAAACGAATTCTGCTAATCTGTATTAATGTCTACAAGAACATATCTGTCAGTGTGTGCAAAGCGTGCGCGTGAGGCGGTGATATTTTGGGCGCGCAGGTAGGGCGAGCGTGCGATGGAATTCGACCTCACCTGACGACGTCTGATTCACTCAAGCTAAATCAGTACGGTCTACAAATATAATTATTAGACATTATTTGCTACGGTTTCTACATTACAACGGCAGCTATGCCAGGTTGTTAATAATCTGTTGAGATGAAATCGAGTCGGTACAAAATTTGATCTATGGTCGTTGTTGATTTGTGTAAACGATCATCTGGTCAATTAAGAAAATCAGCGGTTTAAGCATTACAATCGGTCATGATTTACGGTTTATTTACGACAGTGTAACGATTTAGGGGTGTAACGTTTAATCGTGTCGAGGGGTCGCGGGCACGGGTCTGGCCCGGGGCGATTCATTAGCTCGGCCGCGTCAGAACAAACAAATTAACGCGACGGGCGTGTTTTACTCGGTGATAAAAGGGCGCGGGGCGATGGGCATCGCGCCAGCTGCGTGCGGCCGTGCGATAAATCTCGCGATCTGCGACGATAGGGTTGCTGTCTGCAATGTTACCAATCCACAGCTTCGTCATGTCTAGAACCATGTACTTGTGAATAATTTGCTCGATAGAATTGTAAGTTTGTAGTTGCAAAAATTATACAGATTTTTATAGCAATAAAGTGACAAATAGACTTGTATGTTACAGTGGCTAGTCTACTGCTACCCATGGACACGTGCACTATCATTTATACCCTCTCTCTAAAAGAGAAATTACAATGTTGTTCGGATCAAATTTCGATCACGGCGGCCAGTAGCTCTGGACAGGATTGCAACGTACGAGTTTGCGCGCAAGCACAGGTGCACTCTTTATTCCTTTACAGTCCAATGGGAGTGTATTCTGACTTGACCGGAGATCGAAAGAAATCAGGCGCAGGACCAACGATTACCTGATTTTCGGGGCATGAGAGGGAAACAACTCTAACTTTTGACTTAGGATTGCAAAAAAAATTTCTTCACAGATAATCCCAATGACTGAATGAATGATGATGAATGGTCCGATATGAACCCGGGACGAGACGATCAGCAGTCGCGTTTACGGTCACTAGACCAACGAGGAGTAATACAATCTTATAAAATAATATTATTTTTATAATATGGTAATATAATAATATAATATATAGTGAAAATTAATCGCATGGTCTGAAGTACAGTGATTTAAAACCGCTTTCACAGTCAGTAAAATGACCGCCCTGCGATGATACATGTAAAGGCGCGGCGACATAAGCGCAACACGCATCCAGCCCCGCACCCCAGCAGTAAATGGCTTCAGTTAATTAAGTTTGATCAGAGCTCTACGAGGTCGGTGTACGGTCGCGGACCATCTGCCAGGCGATTCACGCCCACATATTTTGTTTCAAAACAAGTAACACATGGCCAATGCAATTGATCTGTTAAGCCTTTACAATTGATAAATTGTACGTACTTATTCAAATAACTATCATCGTAGCGTCGTAGGACGAGTTATAAACAATACCATCAACGTTTGTAAAACAAAAGTAATCATGACGATCACGTAATGCTGAATCGAATAATTCTCAGGAAGCCTGTAGCGAATCAGTAAAAGATATTGTGTAAGTGGATGGGGCGATAACAACGATGCAGATAGTCAAGTGTGGCGTGCTGCGCGAACATTAACGCAGCGTGACGAGCCAGGGAAGTCGGTCGCCGTGGGGCGGCGCGCGCCCGCCTCTCATGCGATCTTATCGCACTTTCCGCGAACATCGCATCGCACTGCCCGCCCGGCGGTTCCGTGACTAACTTCGCCCATTGCCCTATCTTCTGTATTCCTCCAAGCATAAATTTAATTTCGTCTTTCACAATTATTTCATCCATCCGGCAACTAAGAACGCAACGGCGCACATTTATTCAAAAATATTTAACGACGACCACGAGTCGAGCTGGCAACGAACATAATGAGCGGCCGAATCCTTTGAGCGGCTGCAGTTGGGAGACACAAACGCTGAGCTAATTAAGCGGTGCTGATCCGTAGCCACGACCGAATTAGTGCGATTGTACATTAGTTGACTACTGCTTTTACAAGTAACAATTTTAATAGAGTTCGTTACTTTGCAAATTGGAAAGAGTTTCTGCTTAACAAAAGCCACCCGGCCCGGTGTAATACCGTAAGGCTTCGATGTTATGGATCAGACAGAAGGTCAGAAACAACCCCCTCGTGCAAATATCAGAGTGAACTTTAAATGTCACTTTCCACGTAACATTTTTAAACGAAGCAAACAGTGAAATAATTTCGTCTGCTAAAACGGAAACCTCTTATGTTACCATTCACCCTATTGTCAAATTCCGTCCCCAATTCTATTAACAATCAACAGTTTACCTATTTACTTCACCCAAGGGGCTCTATAACTTTTATTAGCCGGGGTATTTTCGTTACGGAAACGTTTACTATTACTGTGAAACGAATACTAAGCGAATTTTAATCATTATTTCTTCTACTGAAAAACACTAGACACACAATGATTTTTTGAAATTCATAAATAAGTAACAGTTAAAGTCGGAGCTACAAGCTCCGCGCACAAAATGCACGTCACATTAATCTGGGTTTCTAAACTAAGCTGGAATGTGCCAATGTCGACGTGGTAAATCCTCGCAAAGGCCGCGGGTCGCACATCGCAAATCCTTTTGCGGAATCAACGACAAATACAAAAGAGGTTCGTAGCCTGTTATTATTCAATGTGATAGAATAGTTAAAAGTATGTAAAGCAAAATTATACTCCATGGATTTTTTATGTTTGGATATTTACTACTGTTTGAAGAAATAATTAACATGAACATACAGCTATTTTCAATCAGAATCAGAACGACGACGCATCAAAATAAAAGCAAACACGGTCATTGGCCATTGTATTGTTTGTTGTTATTCAACCAAATGCATCACAGTAGCAGTCATATTGTTTATCGTTGTGCGCACGAAAAAAATAGTTTCCACGCAATTCATTACATAGTGCACGCATTAATCAACATTTCGTATATATTTATTAAGTCTTTAGAGCTGATTTTAAAATTATCATATAAGTGATTTATATGATTAAACACAACAAAGAAATTTTAGATAACATAGGTTACAGAGTCCCAGACATTAACATGTCCCACTGTCGTCTACAGGCCTCTTTTATCATTTCTGGGAGTTTTTAGCATTTTAGGACAGCGAAGTGTCCGCCGCGCTGCTCTAATGCGCGTTAACGGACTTCACATATCTTCGAAATAATATTGTAATTTCTCCGACACGACATGCCGGTTTCGTCGGTGCCGGCGGCAATCTTACTCGGGCTCTTCGCGTATTGTGAAATTTACGGAGGGCTTCGACCGAGTTACCACGCCTCTTATAAAATATTAAATATGTAACGGCGCACTTGTCCTAAATATCTATTTAACACAAGTAATTGAATAAAAGAAATTGGATGGGTAACTTTTATTCTTAGATTAAAAAACAGCTCTTAGTAAGTAATCGTTCAAGCATCCCCCACATAACATAGGCTACTAGAGTAAGTGGAATGCATGACTTGAGCATGACTACTGTACAGCAAACAGCATTAAGCATTAAGTATATATATATATATATATATATATATATATATATATATATACATCACAATATTAATCCTACGTCCTTTCATTTCGCATTATTGTAGCGTCCACCACTTGTAAGCAATTTTTATACATTATGACAGCGAATATTGGTCCATTAAATAATTTCAAGGATAGTGTTTAACTCATTTCTTTGAAAATTTACCATATGTCTAAATACAAATATTCGTATATTGGCAGACGGAGGGAAACCAATCAGGACTCCCTTCCATATTACCAATTATCCGGATTCCCCGTAATATACACAGTTTTTAATTCATTCTCCTGCTTAACGCAATTCCTTTGTATGGTACGACGTTGCCACTCTTATTAGTTATTCCGCTTTGTAATATTTTATTTATAGGTGCTATTTTGTTTATGTACCTAGGTACTCGATAGATTCCTATAGTTTGTTTTTTTCGCAGGAGATAAAAATAACAGATCTTTATTAGGTAGATTCGTTTAGCACGAATAATAGTTTTTATGATTCTGGTTCAGATTAGATTTAATTTTAGTCACTTAAGTTTCGTATATTGTTCAAAATAATGAAATAAATTCACAGAATGTGCAGTTACGAAAAATACGCAATATCATTTTTGTCTCCGGCGAAAAAAAAAATAGACAGATATCATTATTAATTTACCAACTAGTTATTCGTTTACTAAATACGAAAAAATATCTAGGATTGCCCAGCCGTGATGTATTATAGATTGACTATATTATTATTTATTTTACGATTATAAATAAGTACTAATTGTAGACATTGACAGGTTGTTAATTTCTGTGGCGTATTGTTGCTGACATAAATAACCCCGAAAATATAATTTATTTACATACTTGCTCGTATTGAGTTTTGGTGCTCTCACTGCGAGTTTACGTTTTATGATCACTATCTTATGGATGAGTGCGAATTATTTACCTAATCTGTACAAAATTACTCTCTACTTAACTAGATTCATTTTTGTGAAAGGCTATTTTTGTTAAATTATGTTATTATGTTTGGTTTTGCAGTTAATTGAAATACAATTTGTTTGTGTTTGTTGTTATAAATATTGGACGCTATATTACTAAAAACATGCATATTGTGCTCTAATTGGCGTCCGTATTGTGACCTACGCACATTGAGAACTTTCCACGCTTATGCTTGCTTGCATTTAAGTTTCTTTGGTTATATTTAGTAATTTGGGTAAATAAACTTGTGTAAGTTGATTAATGTACTTGACATGGACATTGAACGGAGTATTTACCCAAATACGGACGTAAGAATATCCTAAAATTATCACGCTAAGTTTTATTTGACGTCCACTTCTTCGATATCCAATGTCCATAGTTATTCTTGATTATTGCATTTTACTATTTATTTATTTTAATTATTTATTTAGCGCTCAAGACATATTTTTGGTATTTTTTGTCGGTGTATACTGTACTCAGTGCTAGTAGATAATTTTACTTTCCAATTTGTTTTCGTGCCCTTAAATTTAGCTACATATAATAATATGGACGTGCGAATATCTTAAAACATTCATACTGAATGATATTTGACGTCCATATTTTTGAATTTTGTTATATTTCTATATGTGGACGTCAGATTATCGGTAAAGTTAAATACCGCACGATATTTGACGTCCATATAACCATGAATATATTTATATTCTAATTCCATGTTTATTAGACATACATTAATGATCATTACTTTAATGATATTTTTCGCTACTGTTTTATTCGTATTCCAGTATAGGGAGGACATGCGGTATAAAATAGTCATTTTGGTGTTTTATAAAATGTTTCGTTCTAGAAATGATAAAACGCTTAGAAGCTTAGAAAACGTGGGTGAAAAATTAAATTCTATTTCAACTAACTGCAAAACCAAACATAATATTATCATAGTTTAACAAAAACAGCCTTTCACAAAAATGAATCTAGTTAAGTAGAGAGTAATTTCGTACAGATTAGGTACAATAGTCGCACTCATCCTTAAGATGCAGTGAGTTTCTTCGCCAGACCATATTAGGTTATTAGTCACAATATAATAAAAAAAACCATCCATCTTCCTGTACTCAATCAGAAAGTAACTTATTAAACAGAATTATGGGTTGCTTACTAAATACCTAACAAGAGTTCTTTTAGGCAGATTAGTACCAAATGTAAAACGTTAAAATATAGTGCAGCATGAAATAAACCGATAAGCTACATGCGCATCTACATTTATGAAAATATAACTACATTCAAAAATACGGGTGTCAAATATCATTCAGTATGAAAGTTTTAGGATATTCGGACGTCCATATTATATGTAGATAAATGTAAGGTTAAGAAAACAAGTTTGAAACTAAAATTACTAGTACCAAGCGCAGTATAAACCATATAAAATGTCCTGCAGACCGAATTACGGTCACAGCGGCCTGCCTCAATGGAGACTAGCCATCGGCGCAGGAAAGGATTATAGTGCCCAAGTGTATGCGCAACCGCAGGTGCACTCTCTATTCCCTCATTCTCATAATCCGATGGGACGGTAAACCGACACGACCGGTGAGAGATCAGGCGCAGGACCAACGGCTTTACGTGCTTTCCGAGGCACAGGGCGAATACACCGCCAACTTCCTGACTCCGGGCAGCTATTGAGAATTTCTTGACAGAAAAACTCAATAACTGATTTTTTGGCCCGACCTGGGATTCGAACCCAGGACCTCACGATCAGCGGTCGCACTACTACAACCACTAGACCGACGAGGCAGTCATAACCATATATCACTAAATACAAGTAACACGTTGGCAACGGTGACGGAACGGCAACGTCGCATTTCCTAATTTTGTGCGGAAGTCAAATACGGCCATAAATGAAAGTATTCACAAATCGGCAGCAGCGCTATTATTTTTGCAACGAAAATTAGCGGAACTACGTAAATATTCAGAACAGCAAGATTGGAAGAAAAATGACGTCCAATTTTTTTTTTAGATTTTGACATTTCTGTGATCAGCATGACAATTTGCGAACATTGCGCTAGGTCTCCTATTTGACGTCCGTATATTGGACATCGTAAGCAGGTTGACGCCACATTATATGCAAAATTGGCCATAGTGGATGTACAATAAGTTATGGGATGGATGTATATATATATATATAGTGAAAAAAAAAAATATATATATATATATATATATATATAAGCATTTAATAAAATCTATTTTATTCATTTTATCGCATTAAATATTTTAATAAACGTTCTGCTCTTTTATATGATGATCTCAGACTTATTGGTTGAAATCAAAAGTAGGTGTAGGTATAAGGTACATCGGACATCATTTATGAACTTATAATTATTAGGCAAACTATGAAGAAAACCAGACCACCACATCCACAATCCGGTATAGGAAACGCCTCTGCCTTATTTCTTAGTAAGATTTGTCCAGATGCCACGCAAGATTAGAGTTTTCTTTTTAGTTTAGCAAACAGACATATTTATTTCGCTATTTCGTGAGAAAAACACACAAAATAGCCACGGGATTACACGGAATGATGGACCGTCGCCACCTCATAAAAATAAACAGTTACAATTTTTCTTAAAAATGGCGGTAGGGTTGATCATTCTCTTAAAACGTAACTCATTAAATATTCACATGTACAACATGTGCCTTAATATCTAAAATTCTTTAAAATATTCAGAAATAGTTGCCTTGATGATGTAATCTTTTGCATTAAATTGGCACTTAATTTTATATGAATTTAAACCTCGTTGTAGAATGTATTTACTTAACGTTTCACTTTTACAAGTCTATTCTTATCGGTTTACAATGTATAATATGGATACGTATAATATGTATTACTATTACGAATTTAAGTGATACTAAACTCATTTTAAATTTGTTATTCATACATACATATAATGTTCATATTTCCTAAGGTGTACCTACCTAATGAAATACACATATAAATGAAAAAAATGTGAAATTGGTTGAAAATGTAAGCTTATTATTTCTCAGATCATCAGAATGATGTTTCCGATTAACCTTGCAGTAACACCGGTGCGAAAAATTTATTGCAGACTATCTTAGACATTCTTTATCTTAACATTTTTGTATATTTAAGGTCTATGTAGGAAAACGTAGCTTTTAAAACGTAAAGGTAGAGCGGCACCAGAGCGAACGAGAGGCCTTTTTATTTGTGAAAATAAATAGCTTCGCGAACGAGGCCGAGCGAACTATTAATCTAAGTTAGAGAGTTAACAAGACGGTGAAGTGATCAGCGCGCGCGTTGTTAAAGTTTAATAAGCATTAGTTAGCGGATGGAGGCTGCGCTGGCAATAAGGCAACTGTTATCTCCGGTGTACGCCAGCAGCGACCGCGCAAACAAATTACGGCTTTCATACCCCCCCCCCCCCCCCACCTCTAAAATCACTTGGTGGTACGTTATAACTCAACCAGCACATTCACACTGTATCAATTAGGCCGTGAACATCTGATTTCAACAGACAGCTGTCAATTAAGTTTCATATTCGTTAGTCGGTTTAACTAACGTATACAAAACTTAAAGATACTTAAAAATATTTTTTTATAGGCGTTAACATTATTTAATGCAAAAACATTTTTATATAGTACACTTCAGTAAGATATTAAACGAGCCAACGCAACATCAAGCGGTAAAGTAGGCAATTAGGATTTTAAATATAATCTGGGCAAATCTAAAAGTATAACGCGGTACGTGTGGTCGCGTCGAGTCGTCAAAGCGAGCATAATCTCATAACTGCGGCCCGGACGACAGCCAGCTTCCGCTGAGTACCCTCAGGCTTAGCGAGATTGTTCTTTGAGTAAACGCTACTAGCCGGCTTCATGCTAACGGCGCGAAAGAAAAATTCGTTATAAGATATAAATTAGTGAAATCGCTATAATTAAGCCACTCTCGACGGAACAGTTCAAGCGCATCCGTTACGGTGTTACGTGTAATTTTAGGCAAGCGCGGAACAATTTCATTGCAATAAGTTTTGTAAGCGGTTACCAGGCGTAGCGGCGCCTTCTAGCGGGCGCGGGCAATAATACGAACGCTTCAATTTCTCCGAGGCCGCTGATGCGTAGCGGCGCAATCGAGCGCGGTCAGCGATTCCGATCCGATTTACGCGGCAACCATTGGCTCCATTGCGACAAGTCAATCGTGTTCCACTTCCGACAATCCGAAAGAAAGCGTCGATACGGAACAGCAATAAGTATTTAACGGTAAATCGCGAGATCACGTTTAGTGCTCAATAAGTGCAATGTGTCACGTACAATATTGAATTTAATTGGAACGGTATTTTTCTGACAACGCACAACAGTAACGAGCGTCAAAGTGACATTTCTAAAATAGATTCCGAAATACTGCCCTGTACCCTCTAGATTGTGACAGAAAGCCAAGAGGACTTTGTGAGTTTCATACTGATTACAGCTCCATATTTGATAAGCCACTCACGTGGACTCGCTACAAACCGCAGACTAATTTCAATACCCTCTTGATTATTTAATAAGTTGCGCCATGCGTAACGACGCGGAGGAAAACAAAAGACCCGCACTAGTTCCTATCCAATTAATCTTTTAGAACAACTACATTTGTTTATTTGTTAAAATAGCCACTGTGCGCAAAGCGCGGGTAGGGAAGGTAAGAATAACAAATGAGACATTTTCACAAGCACAGATACCTGCATTGTGCACTTGGAAAAATTCAAAAGAGAAAGTGTTCATATGTGAGCAAGGGGCGGGCGGCGCGAGGCGGGCGAGGCGAGAGTCGGAGGCGGCAGAAGACGGCCCGCACACAGTTTAATTTCCCACGAGGTCGATCTCAGCACCGCGGAGCGCAACCCGCGGGAATTAATTGCAACTAATGAATAGTCAAGTGAACGTCCGTTAATTATACATAAAACCAAATTAAGAAAATATAATCCAATTTAGCCATAAATCTAATATAAGAAAATTCGCAACAACTTTCGTATTATTACTTAAATCATTGGAGTGACATTCGAATTTCCGTTTACACACGGATTGCAGATTAACTAGCTAGTGATGTAATTGCTTCTAGTGCAACGACCTCTTGTAACAACTAAACAGTTAGCAGTTCGGGGGCAAAGAACGGGAAAGAATAACGATAGACTTGTTTCAAAAATTATTTTTAAGTCACGGTAGCAATTAAATTTTTTGTCCTGACTAACATCTATTGTATTTAATTAGGGAAGTAAAATAGTGCCCCTCTATTGCATTGCATCATAGTATTTTTAATCATTACAAAAGTAGTTCAAAATTATCATAAATTTAGGCCTGTTACCTAGAGAGGTGGGTTAGTTGAGACTAGGGACTTCCATTTGGTACAATCCTGATACACCTCTGGCTTCTTTCACGTCCAAATATCTATGCAAACATGTACGTTGGTTAAAGTTACAGTACCTAAATTTGGCGCATAAAAATGAAGAATAAATTACAATAAAATGTAATTATTTATAGTATGTAAAAAATATAACAATGTTGTTATTTTTCCCAGCATTACGATTTGTACATAACGTGTGTAGAGTACGAAGAAAGCTTGATCAATCAATGTTCATTTCTACATAAGTAAGTCGTACAAACGCGATCAGACGAATACGGCGTAAACGCGGTAAAGTCAAAAACTTCGCGGAATGGCAGGGTTGGCGAGGGTGAGTTTAGATACTATTTAGATGTTTTAGATTTTAGATACTAATATTAAGCTATTGCATAGCTTCTATCGCGGGCCTTGAGCGCGGGGACCGAATCCAGAAATTCCGTAAGGCTACGGTCTCCTATTAAATGCTATACGCGACGTCCGACTTCAGCGTAAACGTTCCGATCGGCGTCTGAACGCCAGATACAGCGTCTGCGGTCAATACATATCTTAGCAACGGACGGCGTCTAGACTTTTGGCGGCGCTTGTGTAACTTGAAAAAGAGGCACAAGACGACCGTCTACGAAAAAAAATAAGGACAACAAGGCACCGATTATTTATGAAGAGAAATGAAGAAGGATGTTTCCAGCTATTGATAATGAAACACTTAAAAGAGCAATTCTAAATTAACTGAATATTTTCGTGTTAATCAAGAACAATTTAAACATAAAATAAAAATAATATAAAATAAATAAATAACTTGTCTTTTTTCTTTATTAAATTTTGTCATTTTGTACTGACGCTAGATACGACGTTCACGCTGCAATGGTTCGAAATAACTAGAGACGCAGCGCAAAGCGTCTTAACGCCGCCTACGACGTCCATACGCCGACGTCAGCTTGTGAAAGAGACCACAACAGTACATTTCTATAGTAAGCATCGTAACGCGGCGTACGGCGTGACGCTGTAAGCGGCCGATGGCGTTTATAGGAGACCACCGCCTAACGAAAAAACCTCACGCTCCCCACTTCGACGGGCACGGAGGTGTGGCTTGAAGGCAATGCATTGTCTAACTTCGTTTCTTTTCGGTAGTCTTCGACACGGTGTTTGTGTGCGTGCAACTAGACGTATTGTACGACTCTACGAAGCTCGCACGAATCGAGACGAGCTGCTCCGAAATCGGACGAATACATAAGCAGCTGTTTATGAGAAAGTATATAGGTATTTATGTACAACAGTGAATAGCTGTACTTGTAAAATTTGTGTATAAAGTGTTTTGAATATGAATGAACAAAGTGCATTTATTATTTATTTATTTAATAAAAGAAAAAAAAATTGTTTTCTTATCGGTCACCACGCTCAAAAAGTGTAACTTGAATTAATATCAAAGAAAAAGAAATACTGCATAAATAAAATAAATAAATAATTATAATTGCATAAGTTGATACAAAATGCTATGCAATAGCTTTACCGCGGCAGTCCCCGAGTGCCACACGTCTTTTTATGGTTGTAGCACGAATGGGTCGGCTCGACCGGGGAAGGACCACGCTCTCACAGAATACTAGTGTAAAATAGCAGCTTAATACTGCTTCGTTTCGTTCGTATATGGTGAGTGTAGATATCCGGAGACCCTTTTTAGTGGAAACGAGGCATTCCATTTTAGTCCTCAGGCATTCAGGGGTGACAACGCATCTGCGTTTTGATTCTTAATCGAGGATAAACGTATGTCTATGGACCACAGAATCCACTTACCATCAGGTGGACTGTGTGCTCGTTTCTTACCCTTATTCTATTAAAAAAAACTCATCCAGGTAGGCGCTAGTTGAGTGACTCATTGTTAGTATGTATATATATCAAGTTTGAGTCTAATCTCGGGTCATTAGCCTTGAATTATAAACAAGTAAACAAGTCAATCGGGAAGAAACTAGCCACTATGGAGAAAATGGAATATCGCGTCGTCATTAAGTTTCTCACCAAACAAGGAAAGACACCTCAAACTATTTTTTAAGAGGTGTCAGCTGTTTATGGGGACTCCGTTCTTGGGAAAACCATGATTTACAAATGGCACGTCCTTTTCAAAGGGAGGTATACTCTATTGAAGAAGACCCCTGACCTTGACGGCCGATTGAGGCTACCACGCCAGAAATAATCGAAAAAGCTGAAAAACCTGTATCGGAAGATGCCCGGCTAAAGAAAAAACAGCTTGCAGCATTAGTTGGAGCATCAGCAACAACCATTTTTAACATCCTACATCAACACCTTGGCACGACCGGTCTGTGCAAGTTGGGTTCCGAGCAGGGGTCGCAATACCGGACCTCTTTTCAAAAACCGGTGTTTTCGGTATTAGTTTTTAATGAATACCGAGATTTGGGTAGTTTCGTCTTTTTAACATAGTGAGAAAAATATTAAAAATATGTAATGTTAACAATTATTAGTTTTTGGTCCGATGTATGCAGAATGGGCGCATCTTGAAGGCTTGCAACTGTATGCTTCTTTTGGGATTTAATTTTATTAATTATAAGATCCCAAGCAGATGGTTATATAACACCCAACCATTCCCTCGTCATCTTCTCCATAACATTCCAAAGCAGAGTCATCAGAATCGTCATCTTCCAGTTCTCTTGGTTGAGTTAGGGAACAATTTTTTTTATAGAGCACGTCTAATATCGCTAACTGTATACCATGAGCAAGGCATCGCTGGTGGAAAATTGCCGCTTCTCTTCAAATCATTACACTGGCACCGCCATTAGTTGTACAGGCGAGCGGGCGGATTCGTCGTCGACTCAGGACTCGGGAGTAGGTACTCTCTCTCACTCACTCCAGAGTGTAGTCGCGCGACTTGCGTTGCATAGTCGAGCCGCGTTGCCATAACATCCACCACGCGAAAAGCGTGGGATATTTAATTTTTTTTGACATAATATTATTTAACATAGATTTATAATGAAATACCGAAAAAGTCGTAAATGCCGGTTTCCGTTCACTCAATCCCGGTATTTTAAAGCTTTCGTTTCAGTTCGGTACCCCGGTATTTTTGAGATTCGGGATCCCGGTTTGCCACCCATAGTTCCGAAAATGCTTTCTGCGCATTAAAAAAACGAGCGCGTCGTTTTGGACCGCTGTGGAGAGCAAAGTGAGGAAGTTATAGCCCGATTATTGTAACTGGCGATTAAGCTTGTGTTCATCATTATGAAATTGAGTGCAAGAGTCAATGTAGTGGCATAAAAAAGGTACACCCCCTCCTAATCAGTATGTATACACAGTGTCTCAATCGGCCAGAAAGAACATGGCAATGATCTTTTGGTATACAGAAGGTATCCTTTTGATTGATTACAAATAACGTGGTGTTTCCATATCGAAAGAATACTACGCTTCTTTACTAGATCAATTAAAAGAAGCTATTAACGAAAAAAGGCGAGGCAAGCTTACAAAAGGCTCCTTTTGCACGACATTGCGCCCTCTCATGCACACAACATGTTGAGACGGCCGCCATTCACCGGAGCGGTTTTGAACAACTGCGGCATCCACCTTACAACCCAGACCAAGCGACTATTATTTCTTTCCAAAAATGAAGAAAGGACTGCGTGGGAAAAAATTTGGCCCTGGATAGTTTAAAAACTCAATTGGACCCGGTAGATGGCGCTGTTATCAAGATCCAGAAATTACCCGTGCGAAGCGGGGGCGGATTGCAAGTATATATAGAGTATAATAATAGGTAGATACATTAACAGATTGTTACAAAATACGTATGTTTGATCACATTACTTGCTAAACACCGTCCAATTATAATGTTGAAACATGACAAAATATTTTTTTTTCATAGTGTAAAAAAGCAAAAGATCTAAAATCAAAATGTGTTAACATCATTACGATAAGAAGTTATAAGCGTAGCGCTCGGCAGCGAATGGCGTCGCGGTTTTCGCTTCGATTATTATATCACATAGCCATACCGTTACAATCGGTAATGGTGTGTGCAGTTAGGGTGTGAGTTTATTGCTTCCTAGTCGACGCGCCACGAGAGTAGCGCCGGAGATAGTCACTCGTTAGTGGAGCACGCGTGACATAGCTACGCAACGCTATACTACAATGTTAACGTCAAGTATTTCTCTAAATGAAGGAAAAATAATGTGCCTATGCAAAAGAGAGACGAAAATAAATGCTTTGTGTCTGACAGTAACCGTAATTTTAATTTCAGAAAGACAGGCAGTTGTTTTTGTACAACGTACACTATAAACAATCGAGAATGTTACTTAATAATTTTCACGATAAACAATCGAGAATGTGACTTAATAATTTTAGTTTCAAACACCGCTATTTAAATATATAACGAATTAAAAAAAAATTAACTTCATAACGAAAGGTAACTCTAGGTAGCACTAGTGCTTAAATGAATGTTTTGTTTGTTGTAACGTTGCAGAATTACTGTTTTGTTGGAGTTCGTTCACAAAGGTAACAACTATATTATGTGAATAATTGCACCGTTGTTTTCTTATAAAATCTGCAGACAACTATTGTCTTCTAGGGACATAAGAACCACATCACGGAAATGGAAGAATAAAACATTTTTACTGATAACTGAAGCACTCCATTTCCACAAAATGAAATATACTTTAAAGTTTTTTGTATTTCTTTTAATTAATAAAAATTTTTTAAGAAACTAAAAATCTAATAAATAAAAATACATTTTATTCATGTTTATTAAATATTTATATTTCATTGAGTTCGTCATAACCGTAGGCACGTAATTTACACAATAAAGTGTATTAACAACTCAATCCGTACCGATAAATGTAATTGTCACGTACAAAACAACTATTTTCTATAAAAAAGAGTTAGCAGTAAGGTTAATAAATTGATGCATAAAATTCGTACAAAATAATATTTAATTTTCCATGTAACAATGCCGGTAGTTGTTAAGATCACTAAGCTCGAAGCTATTGAAGAGTATGTTTATCTGGGAAAATAGTCCGACTAGGTAAGTCTAACTTCTACCGGGAAGTCAATTGAAGGATTCAAATCGACTGGGCAGCATTCGGAAGAGATTACGACACACATTCTAAACCTCAAAACTTGAATACAAAATTGTACAACCAGTGCGTTTTGATCCTCTTGTGGTTTGCAAGATGATGTTGTGACCAGGATTAAGAAAGGAATGCTTCGGTGATTTGGTCATGCGGAAAGAATGAATGAGGAAAGAGTGACAGAGAAAATTTATGTTGCAGAAGTGAATGGCAGAGTCGGAAAGGGACGCCCTAGGCGAAAATTTATCGACCAAATTAGCGATTTATTGAAAACGGGCCAAATTAGGAGTACCCTTAACCGACGACCATGTATGCGTCGGTATATGGAGGTGAAGGAGGCGAGAGAGGTGTGTCAGGATCGTGCCAAATGGAAGTCTGTATTCTCTGCCTACCCCTCTGGGTGACAGGCGTGAGTGTTTATGTTATGCGTTTTGCCAGTGATAACTTATGGATCCCGAGACGTGTTCCTTCAATTTTGGCCATAAGAGGGAAGGCCGCTCAACGAGCTACGGAGAGCTACGATCTGAGTTTCTCTGCGTGATAAACTTATTTGTAAGTTTATCACGTAGAGAATATCCGCAGCAGAACCAGATTAACCGACAGATGGAGTGACGACCTGGTAAGAAGCTTTTCTTAGGTCAGTGGATGAAGGTTCAGGTTCAATGGCTCAGGACCGTGCCTTGTGGCGTTGGTTGTTTGGAGGCGCATGTTCAGCAGTGGACTTGTAAAGGGCTTTAAATGAATGAATATTCAATTTTACTGCTAAGATGATGAGAGCTTTACTTTAAAAAAATATGTCTAAAAAAGCCTCTCATATAGTGCCACTGAATATTTGATTCCACAGCATATGTAACTAGGCAATTAAGTCTTAAATTTATTGAAACTAAACTCCAATGAAATTATAAAATTTATAGTCTACGAAGCCGCTTCATTTGATAAATCAGTACTTAAATTTGAAATTTATAATTAGATAATTAAGTGCTAACTGACTTTAGGAATCAAGCTTGTGGTGCACGGGTAATACAAAATTTAACGCTAGCCGCATTATGAAGTTTTATTACGTAACGTAAGGATGATGGAACATTCATAAATTCAATTTAATTTAAGCATTTCACTTTTTCTTACTCGCCATTCGATTTCATTGAAAATATGATGACCTTACGGTTGCTTAGTCTTTTTACCAATTTTTTGGCTTATCCAAAGCAACGCGAATGAGTATAATGAATTTCCAAGGGTAGACAAAACCCAAGCATATTCTTCTCATATCGAGTGTTTTTGAAACGCTCCCCAAAACGAAAACAGACAACAGTAGGGGATACCTTTGATGATGGGACAAAAACAAATTCGATCCCGATAAAAAAAATCCATCTTAAATGTTATACCGAGTATATATTATATAGAGTATATGTATATACATATCATTATTATCAAAAACTTTTCGCAAACTATTTCGGTCTTACGACGTATTTCAGTTGGTTATCTCTGTCTTAGTGTTCTTGCAAACAAGAATATAACATATTCATTTTCAGATTAATTTTGGATTTCATTCAGATTGGTATATATGACATCAATTTTTTCCGTGTTTTAAAAATATTAGTCGAAATCAAATTCAATAGTGAAACAAGAAGTTACCACATTGGTGTTTGGTATATACGCTACGAAACCCACCAGGTGCAGGCGGACAATGCGCTAACAAAAACAATGACAAAATTACCATTTCATTGTACGGCTTCATTTTATATTCATTTGTTTGTAAATCGTGGAATCGAATCACTTTCGAGGGTACAACCTGTTAATTGTGTAACTATAGCTAACAATACTAAATGTTAAATTAGTTTAGTTGTCTTCTGCAGTTTACTGTGATGTCATTTGTTCACGATTGTGACCGAGTACACTTTGTATATTTTATTTCAGAACACACGGCGAATATAACTTTACCGTTCAGTATCGCCATTGTTGCGTAGTGACAACGTAAGAGAACCCACTATTCCATATAATACGATGGCTGTCGCAAGAGTACACAGAAGAAAACTCAAACAGGAAATAAGCAGCAGTATTTTTCCGATGACAGATCAAAATATAAAAATAACTGCGGTTGCCAACGCGCCCGCCAGCGTGGTAACAATGCATATTATATATGCATCATGACAGAGAAAAGAAAATAATAGTTGTATTGCAGATCAATGCTGCAGTTCCGACCATTGCGTTGTAGTCAATAAACAAAATGACATAATTTGTAACTAATCCCTCAAACATGCTGAAATCGCTTAGTTTCGTTTCGTTTAAGGATAATTCCGAATCCATCTATTTCCAGTCTTTCGTCTCGAGATCGCTATAAAAATATAACATATGTGGCACCTAAAACAGCCTAGTTCTTCGGGCAACATTCTCAAAACATTGTTTTCTGAAACATCTAAGTGATATTCCTAGACATATAGACTTATAAAATTTTAGATAAAACAATAATTACTTATGAATACGCGGTTTGAAACATAATCATTGTTTGAACTTTCGAACAGTGTTTAAAAACATTAGTTTCACAGTGAATAAATTGCTAAAAGCTTCTAAATATGCACGACAGGCCAATACAAATTAATATATTGTTTAATTTTATAAATGCCCTCCTGACATGAAGAACTTCGTTCTTGGTTCTTTTCAAAAGCGGAATCGAAAAACCAAGTTTTTAAATAAGGGCCTGTTCTGCATTTTCTAATGAGTACATTTTTTTAAATAACTTCTGACTTAATGGTTAAAGCATTTTCAAAATGATATATACCTTAATTATTCAAGGTGTAAATACTTGACATACGCAAAATTGAGAAAGGGGAAACACGCCACAATTTTTAAATGCTAAAAACCTCACACCTTGGTTGTAGTACCAGATTATCTTCTTTTAGACAAGGTTTGGTAACCCTGGATAAGTGCGAGTGCGTGAGTTTTTACTCTGCATTGACTAATCCGCCTGACCAGCATAACCGGATCCGAGTACGGCGATTCATTCAAAAAATTCTTCGTTTGGCGCACTCCGGCGAAAAGGCGACGCAACAAGTTGAAACAGCATAAGTCAGTGCTAGTGTTGCGGTGAGCCGACACATGACGTAGGGGTAGGGTAACCCTATACTTTTCTGATCATGTCGGATTAGCGTCCCTTCAGACTATAGGAGTGAGGGAATAAAGTACACCTATGCTTGCGCACACACTCTTGTCTGATAGGTAGCAGTAGTAGTAGATGGCTAGTATCCGTTCACAGAAACTGGCCGACATACCGAAATTTAATTTAAGTTCATTAATGCAATTGAGGAGCAAATAAGACTTATTTTATTCAGTAATACTCAAGTGTTCACAAATTGATGTCTAATGTAAGTAAATGTATGCGAGGGCAGAGTTGAGTGTGACAGTACCTGCAGCTCGAATGGCTGGTGGTGCTGCGCAGAGTCGGGCGTGGGCTGCACGACGGAGGCGCCATTCACGAGGCCGGCGCCGGCGCCCGCCACGCCGCCCACGCCCCCGCTGCCACCGCCCACGCCGCCGACACCGCCCACGCCACCCGCGTACTGCACACACATGCGTACATTATCACAATCATGTTCAATCAATAAAAAAAAATTGGGTTACATATCCAAAATAAAACAGTCTTCAATATCCCTCATGATATTGATAGTTAATATTTTACACGATGACTGCCTCGTTGGTCTAGTGGTTGTAGTAGTGCGAATGCTGACCATGAGGTCCTGGGTTCGAATCCCGGGTCGGCCCAAAAAATTAATTATTGAGTTTTTCCGTCAAGAAATTCTCAGTAGTTGCCCAGAGTCAGGAAGTTGGCGGTGTCTCACCCCCGTGCCTCGGAAAGCACGTAAAGCCGTTGGTCCTGCGCCTGATCTCTCTCCGGTCGTGTCGGTTTACCGTCCCATCGGATTATGAGAGTGAGCGAATAGAGAGTGCACCTGTGCTTGCGCATACACTTGGGCACTATAATCCTGTCCTGCACCGATGACTAGCCTCCGTTGAGGCAGGTCGCCGTGGCCGAAATTCGGTCTGGAGGACATTATTATTATTATTACATAGGCTGCACTAAAAGTATCGGGAATGGAATATTTCCACTGTTCCTGTCATATTAAAATCTTTTTAATTGAAAACTCCTTGGTTTTAAATATCGAATACCATTTATTTATTTAAAAAAAGATTCTCGGTCTTGTCAATCTTGTTTAGTCGTTGAGAAAATGGAATTGACTCGAGAAAATTCAAGAGCGATGATTTATTATGACTTTAGAAGTGGTTTAACACAAAAACAGTGTGTTGACCGGATGATTTCTGCATTTGGTGATGAAGCCCCATCCAAAACCACAATTTATCGCTGGTTTGCTGAATTTCAACGTGGACGTGTCAAGCTCAGTGATGATCCCCGTCAAGGTCGTTCAAAAACTGCAGTCACCCAAGAAAATGTTGATGCTGTGCGTAAGCTGATTGAGGAAGATCGACATGTGACATACCGCGAAATTCAGGCAACTTTAGACATTGGCATGAGTCAAATTGAAATAATCTTGCATGAACAATTAGGTGTAAAAAAGTTGTTTTCCCGATGGATACCGCATTCGCTCTGTGAAGAGCAAAAAGCGCCTCGCGTTACTTGGTGCGTCAGAACTCTCGAAAGATTCCACGCAGGATCCTCAAATGCTGTATACAACATCGTATCAGGTGACGAATCCTGGATATACGCGTACGAATCCGAAACAAAAAACCAGTCACGAGTTTGGGTGTTCGAAAATGAAACTAGTTTTTACGGAATTTATCGCGTATATTTAACTTTTTAAATACCCGACGTTTCGAACGCTTTACAGCACTCATGGTCACGTGCAGGACTGAGATGTTCAACGTCCATATGTTATAGTTAACCGCGGTTACCATAGATTAAAATTTAACTTTTGTTCCGATCCATACAGTATGAACTTATGGTATCTTGAAGTCTTGCAATTGTATGCTTGGGTTGGGATTTAATTTTATTTATTATCGGATCCCAAGCAGATGGTAGCACCCAGCCATCTTCTCTATTGAAATTAGGATGTTTTTTGATTTCAATAGCCTCGCGAATCATCCTTGGAAGGAATCGGTGTTCTTTAGCGAGGATTTGCGGTCTATCAAATCTGATGTAGTGACGGGGGCGATCCTGTACGTGTTCACAGACTGCAGACTTCCCGGAGCGTCGATTCTTCACATCAGCTATATGTTCTTTAACGCGGGTTTTTATTGATCTTTTAGTTTGTCCTATGTAGGAGAGACCACATTCACAATCAAGCATCTACACTCCTGCATCTTGCAGAGGGACATTACACTTGACTGATGGTAAAAACTGACCAATCTTCTTCAGCGGCTTGAAGTATGTTTTGATGGAAGCACGCTTCAAGATGTAGCCAATCGTGTCAATGACTCCTCTAACATATGGCAGTACAGCAGGTACACGCTCGACTGTGGCCGGCTTCACTCGTTCACTGTGACGTAGGCGCGGGATTCGAAGCTTGTTGTCATGCAAAACTTGCTTGACATGGTGGAGCTCGGCAGCCAGGTGTTTACTGTCACAGATCCCTCGTGCTCTCTGAAACAAAGAGCAACAACAAGCTTCGAGTCCCGCGCCTACGTCACAGTGAACGAGTGAAGCCGGCCACAGTCGAGCGTGTACCTGCTGTACTGCCATATGTTAGAGGAGTCACTGACAAGATTGGGCTACATCTTGAAGCGTGCTTCCATCAAAACATACTTCAAGCCGCTGAAGAAGATTGGTCAGTTTTTACCATCAGTCAAGTGTAATGTCCCTCTGCAAGATGCAGGAGTGTACAAGCTTGATTGTGAATGTGGTCTCTCCTACATAGGACAAACTAAAAGATCAATAAAAACCCGCGTTAAAGAACATATAGCTGATGTGAAGAATCGACGCTCCGGGAAATCTGCAGTCTGTGAACATGTACAGGATCGCCCCCGTCACTACATCAGATTTGATAGACCGCAAATCCTCGCTAAAGAACACCGATTCCTTTCAAGGAGGATTCGCGAGGCTATTGAAATCAAAAAACATCCTAATTTCAATAGAGAAGATGGCTGGGTGCTACCATCTGCTTGGGATCCGATAATAAATAAAATTAAATCCCAACCCAAGCATACAACTGCAAGACTTCAAGATACCATAAGTTCATACTGTATAGATCGGAACAAAAGTTAAATTTTAATCTATGGTAACCACGGTTAACTATGACATACGGACGTTGAACATCTCAGTCCCGCCCGTGACCATGAGTGCTGTAAAGCGTTCGAAACGTCGGGTATTTAAAAAGTTAAATATACGCGATAAATTCCGTAAAAACTAGTATTATTTCAATGTGTAGTGTTCGCGTAAATATAAGAAATCATTATGTTCGAAAATGAGTTAAAGCCAACAAAAATTGTTCGTTCACGGAGTGTTGCAAAGAAAATGGTGGCTACGTTTGTCTCCAAAACCGGCCATGTTACGACTATTCCTCTTGAGGGACAAAGAACGGTTAATGCAGAATGTCATGCTAGCATTTGTTTGCCACAGGTCGTTTCTGAACTCCGTAAAGAGAACTGCAACCGCCGCATCATCCTCCATCACGACAATGCGAGTTCTCACAGCGCACACAGAACAAAAGAGTTTTTAGATCAAGAAAACATAGAATTATTAGCCCATCCGCCGTACAGCCCCGACCTAAGCCCTAATAATTTCTATACTTTTCCTAGAATAAAGAATAAATTGCGTGGACAGAGATTTTCATCACCTGAAGAAGCTGTGGACGACTACAAAACGGCCATTTTGGAGACCCCAACTTCCGAATGGAATGGTTGCTTCAATGATTGGTTCCATCGTATGGAAAAATGTGTCAAATTTCGCGGAGAATACTTCGAAAAGCAATAAATACATTTTTAAATAGTAATGTTGTGTCACTTCCTTGATTTCTGAAATTTTCAGTGCCGCCCTCGTATTATTTTACACGATACGTTATCTTATTATTATATTTTATTAGTTCATAAGTTTCAACAGTTTACGTCCGCTGTGTACGAACGAGAGAAGGTAAAAGTTCTTAGCCTAAAGGTGTCGTTTAAATAAAACAGTAATGATTTTTTTTTTCATTATAAACCCCGTGGATTTTTTTTATAGAAATCAACGCACTACTCGCACTTTTCGTAGTGCTTCAAATTCACTTTACAGCGTGCGAGTTTTAAATCGATTGAAAAAAACCCGCGTATGTTGTAAAATGCTTTATAATACGAGTAGAGCCCCAAAAATTCTTGAACTAAATGGTCCCAATCTAGAACATTATGTATTATAGCAAAATGATATTGAATGATCCATTTTCGGAACATCATGAAGTAAAGGTTAGATTAGTTTGTAGTTGAAATAAAATACATATAAAGATAGAAGAAGTTTTTATTAAAAAAAAGAAATAATAGAATAGGTCAATAATTAGGAAAAGGTCGTGGGTTCGAATCCGCCATTCGACTACTGGCGTGAACCACTCGTAACACAAGCAAATTTAGCTTACCACGAGTGGTTAAGGGGAATATTAGTAATGTTTATAGCATTGTTAATATTCTTAAAAAAAAACTTTTACGTACGAAATAATTCGAAACAGTTGCGATCTTTATTCAAGAACACACAAATATTACTTGCATTGCGTACACAATAATTGTGATTGAGGAGACTCGCGCGGACCGCCGTAGCGAACAGACGCGCGCAGCGGAAAGCTCCCGAGAGCCGATCCGCGCACGACCCACGCACTGCGTGTGGTATCTTGAAATTTTGTGCGGTTCTTAAAACAATCCACATTGGAACGAGACTTGAAGTGAATAGAAAGTGAAAAATCATGAACTGTGAAGACCCCGGGGGGAGCACCCCCTGGGATTCACCAGAAGAAGTGAGACAGGCAACACCCAACAGAACTAGTGAATCAAGAGTAATAGGAAACATGCTCTCGAAAAACAACAGTGAAAGTTCACACAAATCTAATGATATGGACACGGATCTACTTAGTCTAGACAAGGACAGTAAACAAGTGAAAGACAAAGTGAAAAAAGTGAAAATGGACCTCAATGAGTTCAATAAAAATATAATACAGTGCTGGGAATGCGAACAATACTTCCAAACGGACGCCCCCCCTGTGGGGTACCAATCAAATGAACACGAGGAAAATCCAATGTAATGTATGCATGGAAAGCTTTCTCATAAAGGCGGCCACTACTATAGTGCCCAAATTCGAAAAAGAAACACTAAAAATCGAAACTACCATAACAATATACACAGCCTCGCTAAAAACCGGAGTAAGCAACTTTCGTGCGTGCGTGGACTGTAAAACAAAGAGAGAATTGATCACCCTACCGATAGACGCATTTACATCGGAGGAATGGTTCATCTGTAAGTGCGGCAAAAATCAATGCGCACTTATAAAAACCACGGCAGAGGATTCAAGCCCGTCTCTAACCACCCAAAGAGGCAAGAAAAAAAGAAATCGTAAGGGCGTTGGCTTGCAAGAGCCAGTGCACGTGCAACGAACGAGGTTAGAGCCGACGAACGGCACATGCAAGCCGCTCGCCGCCCGGACCGCCCCCCGCCTCACCTCAGGGGAACGACACAGCGTGCGAGCGTCTACGCTAGTGAACAAAAGAAACGACACCATCGCCCAAAGCCACACGACCACGGCGCGTACCTGCGCGACCGAAACAACCCAAAGTTTGGCCGCCACATGTAACACCCAGCGCGCGGACAGGCAAGCCGAGGCCAACTCGGAAACAATCTATAATATACCGTTAGCAAACAGATTTGAAACGCTACAAAACGAAAATAGAGGAATAAAAAGACAACGCACCGGAACAGATAAGTTCGTGACGCCCACACAGAAAAACACACATATCCCTGATATAATAATTAGGGATGAAAAAATAATGAACGACCAACGCGCCCTCAGATTTATAAGAGAGGCGACATCAACAAATAATTCAACGCTTAGAGTGACGAACGGACAAATAAAAATCAACCCGGGGAGCTCAGCAGCCCGGGAAGACATTCTCACGAAAATCCAAGTGTGCGAACCATCAAGAATAA
This sequence comes from Parnassius apollo, assembly GCA_907164705.1. Classification (NCBI taxonomy): domain Eukaryota; kingdom Metazoa; phylum Arthropoda; class Insecta; order Lepidoptera; family Papilionidae; genus Parnassius; species Parnassius apollo. The sequence continues at coordinate 50,253 of CAJQZP010001398.1, forward strand.
TAGCACTAAAACCGAAAACTGACAGACAACTAGCGACAAAAGTGGTGCTGAAAAATGAAACATACGGTGAGGACACTGACATAATCGCAGAAGAGATAGCGGAATGCATTGGCATTAAACCGATATCAATAAAACCGCTAGGAAAAGCAGGTAAAATACACCTCTTGATTTTTGAAAATAAATATAAACAAAAAAGCGTCCTGGAAGCATGCAAAACCGCTGACAGGAAGTTCTTCTGCGCCCCTTGCATAAAGGTAGAGCCATTCAGAGAAAACCCGAGACACATAGTGCAATGCAAGAAATGCTATGCATTTGACCACCACTCGAAACAGTCTTGCTACGGCAGACAAGAAGAATCACAGATCAAAATCAATACACCCGAGGGCACTACGACGATGGTCTGCAAAAACTGTAAGAAAGAAGGACACAGCGCGAACAACGCTACCTGCCCGATATTTCAAAAAATGATATCCAAACAAATGGAACAAGCGAAAGCCAAACAGACTAAACAAGAAGAGAGAATCAGACGTGCGACAGTCAGACCTGGAGTCAGATATGCGGACGTCTCAAGCAAAAGACAATTCCCCGCCTTGCCACAGAAGGAGCCGACAGTATCACAGGGGGGAGCAGGCAATGTTACCACCGATGAACGAAACAACCATAGAAAGCCTCCACCTAAGACTGGAGCGAACGGAAAAACTACTAATGAAGCTCATAGAAACCATGAATAACACACAACGACAGACCAATGGCTAATCACGACCAAAAAAGAATACAGAACCTCAAAATCCTACACCTAAATGCACAAGGACTGAGAAAGAAATTCATTGAAGTAAAAAAGCTGGCAGAAAAATACAGGCCAGCCATAATAGTGATAAACGAATGCAAAATCGACTTCGACAAGGAGAAGTTTAACATGAAAGGATACGATAAAATCACACACTCGCTTAAAACCCACTTAACCACAGCCATGTACATACAAAGGGGGCTAAGATGGACCGAAACAGAGGTCACACCGGGGTGGGGGGAGACGAGAGAAGAAAAATTGAAGGCGTGGGCATCAAACTGTTCACAGACCACGCGACTGGACAATACATAAAAATAAAAGGGACCTACTTTAAATCCCAATCAAAACCAAGCCAGAGAAGAGCTTGAAGAAACCTTGGCTGACGAACCAACGATCATAATAGGAGATCTGAATCTACAGATGCGCGCCCTGAACCAAAGAAGAGACGCAGGCCTAGGCATTGTAATCAGGAAAGCAATAAACGACGGAATCTGCTCGCTAAAAAACGCCGGCGCGCCGTCGAGGCCGGCCAACCAAGGCAACGCAATCCTGGACATAGCCGTAATAACACACCAACAGATCGAGGCACAAGCCAAGCAGTTAGAAAGCGTTGGATCAGACCATCTACCATGGCTACTCACTGTAAAAATCGAACACAACATAGAGGTAAACAAATCTCGCAACACAAGGAGGATACGCGAGGACGAGGGGGCGATGGAAGCATACCAACAAACCATGTGGGAAGGCTTCCGCTACCTACACGGGGAAATAATCACGGAGGAAGACTGCGAAAGATATGTCGAAACCATGGAGAAATCCATTACAGCAGCCCTCGACGAACACGCACCTTTCAGAACAACAACGAGACGAGAACATCTACCACCGGAAATTAATGAAAAGATAGACTTCAGAAACAAGCTGAAACAAATTAAATGGCAGGCAAGGCACGGCAGCCTCAACCTACAACGAGAGGCACGTGCCCTCTACAACAAAGCCAAAAAAGAAGCAGACCAAGCACTGAGAGAATATACCGAGAAGGGCTGGCTGGATAAGATCCAGGATCCGAATGACAATAGGTCGCAAATGTGGCGCATCCAACGCAACATGAAGAAACCAATCATGAGACTACCAAACATAACGGGCTGCAAAACGGAAAAAGAGACGATCGACTCACTGACTGAGGCAGCAATAGTAAAAGAGGCAGTAATTGCGACGGAAGATGAGGGCACAGAGAAAACGACCCCGTTCCAGCCACTCGACCCAACATCAAAACACGAAGTCAAATTAGCACTGAGCAGGTTCAAAAACAAAAAGGCTCCCGGGCCAGATGGAATCAAGGCAGACGCCCTCAAACTCGGGGGAGAAGTCTTCACCGAGGCATTTGTGCCTCTCGCTAACTTTATATTGTCCACAGGCTACTTCCCTAAGAGATGGAAAACCGGCGTGTGCATCTTCCTGCACAAAGCTGGCAAAGATCATCGCCAGGCACTATCGTACCGCCCGATTACACTGCTCAACATAATGGGCAAACTGTGCGAGCGACTGATCCTGAGACGACTCACCGCCACGGTGGACCGGCTGCAACCACCGTTCCAACACGGCTTCACAAGGGCCAGAGGCACAGCGACCCAGATCCTTCGCACCGGTAAAATAATCACAGATGCCTTGGCCAACGGCGACAGCGTCTCCATGATATCAACAGATCTCTCGAAAGCCTTTGACTCGATTAACCACAAAGGCTTGATCAAAAAGCTACAAGACAAAGACGTACCCACTAACATCACAAAAATTATAGAAAACTACCTTGCAGGCAGACAACTGAAAGGCAGGTTTAGAACAACTGAAACAGAGGAGAAACCTATACTCCATGGCGTGCCTCAAGGATCGATCCTGGGACCGGTGATTTTCAACCTGTATGTCCATGACATCTGGGACATACATGACAGAATTAAGGGGCTCAAACTCTCACAGTACGCAGATGACCTCTGCATTCTCAACAGAGCCACAAACCCAGACCATGCAACCATGCGATCGGAATGGGCAGCAGAAACTATTATTAACTACTATACGAGATGGGGGCTCAAATGCAACATAGAGAAAACCGAGTGCATTATGTTCTCAAAGAAAAGTAAATACCGCCCAGCGGTAAAATTAAAACAACAGATGCTACCATACCAAAACCAGATCAAATACCTCGGCGTGGTCTTCGATAAACGCATGAGAATGAATCAACACACCGAAAAGGTAGTGAAGAAACTGAAACGGGTCAGGAGCCCTTGGCCCGATAATTGGATACTACGCAAAAACAGATCTAGAAACCAAACTGGCCATAATACAGGCCTGCATTCTGCCACTGCTGGACTACGGAGTGGTCCAACTGCTATCGAGGTACAGCGCGACGAACCTGAGTAAAATCGAAAGACAATACAGAATGGCACTCAAGAGTGCTGCCCAACTACCGAAAAGAATATCCACAGAGATACTATGGGAGATGGCTGACATAGAAGCCTGGCACCTATGTGCGAGGACATAAATCAGAAGATGTTGGACAACATTGCCCAACTGGGAATAGAAGACCTAGAATCCCCCGGTGACGCCTACCTGGCGCACGGAGAATTCAATCCCCTCAGGACCAACCATAGAATAGGTGAAATTGTATATGATCCCAAAAAGAAAAATTACAAGCGATGGCCCACCGATAACACGGGAGCCCCGCGCCCTCTTAGGATAAGGTAATTAAGGCTAGCAAATAAGTACACAAAAACAAATGAAATACATAATAATTTTATTGTATAAACTTTATTATGAATAAGCAAAACACAGCAAACACAGATCCACCTAGGACATAAGTTAGCTGACTCACCCTCACACGGTTCACCGGCCGTGAGGATGCAAATGTAAATACACAAGTAGGCAAATAAATATTTTCTGATTCTGATTCTGATTCATTAGCGTAAACTCCATATTCTATTATCACTTTATCTGCTCCGAGGGCGACACTTAAAGTTTTTAGAACTGGCCACTTGTAAACGATATAATAAAAAAATAAGTTCAAATTTTTAAAACGGAACTTTTTTCAATATTATTTATGTATGTATTTTATTGATTTGTCATTTGTTTACGATTTTTTATGACTTTCGAAGTCATTTAAGTCAATAAGAAAGTTATGATAGACTTCGATTGGCCTTTCACAATGAAGCCCCATCTCGTGCCACTGTTTACAACTGGTTTAATGAGTTTAAACGTGGTCGCACTAATCTCACCAATGATCTGCGTAAGGGGCGGCCTTCTACGGCGACGACTGAAGAAAACATCAGTGCTGTGCGGCGTATGATAGAGACTGACAAAAAAGTAACTTATCATTAGATTTGGACAAGCTTAGTCATCGGTATGAGCCAAGTGCACAAAATCCTCCATGAATATTTAGCGGTCAGGAAGCTTAGTGCCCGGTGGATACCTCATAATTTAATAGAGGCCCAAAAACTCCGTCGTGTTGATTGATTGGTTCAAAGATTTAACGCAGGTGACTCAAATGCTGTGTCCGACATAGTTACGGGTGACGAAAGCTGGATTTATTGTTATGATACTGAAACTAAGAGACAGTCTGCTATCTGGAAGTTTCCTTCCGAGGAGTTGCCAAAGTGAAGAGAGGTCGAAGCGTAGGAAAAAAGATGGTGGCCTTGTTCTTCGGAAGGATAGGTCATTACGCAACAATTGTTTTAGAGGATCGAAAAACAGTTACTGCAAAGTGGTACACTAACAATTGTTTGCCACTTGTCTAGGAAAAAGTTCGGGAGAAACGACCTTGCAGTAGGATCCTCCTTCACCACGAACACGACTCAGACGTCAGACGTGAAATTCCTGGGTCTGGGTCACCCGCACTGTAGTTCCCACCTCGGACCTTGCAATTTTAAATTATTTCCGAAAATAAAAGAAAAAGTTCCAGGAAAACGTTTTATGGACGCCGAGTAAGAAGTGGTTGCGTTTCAAAATGCCGTCGAAGAGCCCCCTAAGCACAGACTATATAACCACTTGACTGCGCATACAGTGCCCCGACGCTCGAAAACGATTAGTATTTTGTCGCCTATGCATAGGCTATGTTACTATTAGCCATTTTGGTATTGTCCAAGTGTTAGACCTGTGTGCACGCTATATTAATGCAAATTTTTATAACTTTTATGCAATTATAATGCATCAAAATGCCTTCATGCGCAGTGAACTGGTGTGGGAAACATTCCAGGACAGATGTCCAAAAAGAATGGAGTAACTTTTCATTGCTAAGTAAAACATACGAAAATTACTGTTGATTAATTCAGATTATGAGCCACCGCAGGGGTCTATCTAAAACGTTGGCCGGGTAAATAACGACATGGTTGAGTCGCGCGTTGATGTCTTTTGGAAAAGTCTCGTTCTATTATTGGACAATTCTAATGCTTCTATCCCTGTCTTTCCCTTTGTAGGTTTATCGTAAATATTAGTACTTACTGTTACCTTTAATAGCTGAAAGTCGATATCGAAAATAATAAAATTAAAATTAATAAAAAGATTGTTCAATTCACACGCTGTGAAAAAATACTTATGTACTTTTAACCATCTTCAGAAAAAAGAGGAGGTTCTCAGTTTGTGGGTATTTTTTCCTAGTTAAAGTTTATAGTTACCTAACTAAATTACTGTTAATAAATTACTGTACACTCCTCGACATTTTATGATAAATCTTTTGCTGTTCTTGGAGTAAGACTCTGGAACTCCTTACCCCAGTCCATTTAAAGTGCTCAATCTTTAAATGTGTTCAAGAAACAAATTAAGGAACACTATTTGTCACTAATATACCTTAAGTATGTTGTCATTTTATAGTATATAAGTTGTATTTTTTTTTGTCTAATTTAGTGCACCCTACCCGTTAATCTTATTTTTATTTTTATTAATTTCCTCTTCTGGGTTGTCTGGAAGAGATTGCTATGTAGCAATAAGACCGCCTTTTGTTTTTCCCTCATTGTTCATTATTTGTTATATTTTTGTTTTGTTGGTGTACAATAAAGAGTTTTATTGTATTGTTATATTAGTTTGATTGGTGTACCAAATCACAACGGCTTACAATTTCAAAAGGACACTAAAGACAAGTTATTGTACGGATCCACTACAGTAAGAGATATTTGTCGTCGTTGTAAAATTTTTAATAAGAGGGCGATCAATGAGTGGTTCAAAAGTGTTGTCTTTGAAATATAATACCAATTATTTTATGAGATGAGAACGGTTTTAAAATCTCTGATTAGGTATTATTGATTCCCGGATATTCATTTTCATCAATTTGAAATAGAATCAACAAATCATTTAATTGAATTAGCAAGATGCATAATTTACAAATATGTAGACGCTTGTTTATATTATTTACAAAGAACAATCAGGACCCTTAAACTTTAATTCGAAATAAATATAACAAATTAATTCATTTTAAAAATCAATAATAATAAAATAAATACATGTTTTCGTTGTAACTGATTGATTTTGATTAAATATTATTTCTATGATTTTAATTGAGTGTTTTTCATAATGATAAAATCAATTTTATCGATAACGAATATTTTCCTAAGGGTAACCCTAAAGACAGCCATAACAACGCAACTTGACCATTTGCAGCCACGCGTTCTTCCTCGGGCCCCGGCCCGCAGTAGTGAGTCGTGTACTTAGAAGAAATCTGCCTATACGCTCTCTAGTGGTTATATTCTCTATGACCCTAAGGACGACTGGGCAGTGTGCTTTTCTCAGTGGTTTCATCGCATGCCGCCATGTATTGATGTAAATGGACACTATTATGAATAGATATAATAAAACTAATAGCTTGCTAGTTTGTTCTATCCTTGATTTTCTAAGAACTCAGTCTCACCCTCGTATGGATAATTTGAAATCCAGCGAGGGTATAAACGTTTTGACCCCTATTTGTTACATGCGTCGTATCTATAGATAGAAGGCAGCTGTTGACGCATACAATCATAGGAAAAAATGCATAGAATACCATAATACACAATAGAACGGCTGTCAACCTTATTTTGTACGACGATCGGTGTCGCCGGGAGCACACATACAAGCAATTACGTCGCATTATCACTGGTACAAACCCGATTAGCTTTGTTGATAGACTGAGCGAATTTACACATTTTAAACTTTTGATTAATGTTCAAGATCATCGTTAAGAAACTAAATCGTTTAAATTTTAATACGTATTTATTTGTAAATAGTGTGCAAACTAGTCGTAAATACAATCGCAGTAGTATAATTTTTTCTTATTGTAAACAAAAAGTTGTTGAACCTTTAGGACGCACCATATTAGTCTGTGCATTTAAGCAAACTGTAGCGCACAAAGGTATCACAGCTAGGGATATATTGGTGACTTAGCGGTAACTGGTAAGCATCGGTAAAACTTAAGTGTATTTATTTTGAAATATTTCAATAGTATTTTTGTCATTAATTTTGTAAAATTTTATACTACAAGATAAATACATAAGTATCCACTTTGTAAAAGCGCAACGCAAAAAATGTTTTGTATGTTCCAAATACACGATTCTTAGTAAATTTTTCGATTAGAAAATACAAAATTTTACTTCAAGAAATATAAGAAAAAAAAGTAATTATTTGAGATAAATAGAATTGCTCAGAATCATCGGTATGAGAAATCCATACTTTACTATTATAATGCGAATGTCTATCTCAGGCTTTTATGGCTAAACTAATGGGAGACGTGGCATGACTGAATTCCATGCGGACCGAAAACGTATTCGTATATACTTCTGTAAATTTGTATTTTTTTATTATTTGTTATATTTGGAACGTGTTGGCCCGTTTATCTACATTAACATCCACAAATTGCAATAGGTCACTATGAACACAAAACTAATTAAAACTAAATATTGGGCTATTAAAAAGGTACTTACTTCCTTTAATAAATAAAATAATATTTACGGAATAATAAAACTTATTCAAAGTTATGGAATAGTAACATTTATCAAAAGCTTACTAGGCCGTAACAATTCAAACTATCAGTTATCGATTATAACCTATCATTAATCGATTGAGTGTGTAAGTCTACTATATATTCTTTAAGTCCGGATCTCCAAAAAAACTGCCAAATGGGTTATGGAAACGAAAAATATCAAAAAAGTACCAATAGTAATAAATAGTACAGTATTGGTAAGCAATACAAGACAAGCGCGAAATCGGATGAAAAAGTATGAAAGTATATACATATATATATTTAATTTTAACACAAAATGGGTCTACCCAACCCTTTGTGGGTAATGAGCTAATGAGGCGTGAGGTGAATATATAGTATATAGTAACGATGATACGTACCCAGAAGATCGAATCTAAAAATTTTATTTGCAAACTTTTAATGTTATCCTATAGAGGGAACAAATTTACCATTTAATAAAAATGTTTTAGTGAGTTTATTCGTAGGTCATCAAATTTATATTTTTCATCATATTTTATTGTATCTATTTAGCTTTTCATTAAGCCAAGTACAAATTTAAAAGCGAAAGTATTATCCGGCTTATCGGTATCGGTAAATTTTTGTTACATGTCTAGTACTTGCAATATCTGTAGTTTTTGACACATCAATATTTATATATTTTTGTTTTTAATATTCACAAAATGTAAGTAAATAGTTTCTACTTACTGGTTGTAAAATATTCCTCCTTTATTTAAATTCCATTTCCCGCTGTTCTTTCGACACGTTTTTTTTTACAGGAGAGGGGGCAAACGATCATACGGCTCACCTGATGGTAAGTTACTTCCGCCGGCTGTGAACAGGTGCAACACCAGGGGGATTGCAGATGCGGTGCCGGCCTTTTAAAAAGGAATAGGCTATTTTCTTGAAGGTCCCTAAGTTGTATTGGTCCGGAAAAATCTCTAATGGTAGTTGCTTCCACAAGGAAGTTGTGCGAGGACGAAAACTTCTTTTAAATCGCGTAGTGGTGGACCGCCAGTCATCCTGATGGTATGGATGGTATCGCGAGTTTTGTCGCGATGTGCGATGTTAAAACTGTGCGGCTGGAATTAGTCCGAACAATTCATCAGAGCACTCCCCGTGGTAGATGCGAAAAAATACTCAAAGAGATGCAACATCTCTTCGCAGCGCCAGTGAATCGAGCCGATCGGAAAGCACTCGGTCGTCGACAATTCGAGTCGCTGTACGCTGAATGCGGTCAAGTGGAAGAAGCTGGTACTGGGGAGCCCCAGTCCAGAGATGGGAACAGTATTCCATGTGTGGCCAACCTGCGCTTTGTAAAATTGCAGGCGGTGTGCCAGCATGAAATACTGTTCCGCTCTGCTGAGCACGCCAAGCTTTTTAGAGGCCAATTTGGCCTTCTCTTCAAAGTGACCACGAAACTGCACGTCACTCGATATGCCGACGCCGTGGAATCCGATACTGGCTGAGGCAACAAGGGGAGTGCCTTGAAACTGAGGAGATACGACAAAGGAGTTCCTTTTAGCGGTTAACGCGCAAACTTAAGTCTTCTGAGGGTTAAACTGGACTAGATTTAGACGCCCCCAATCAGAGACTTTGTTCAGCAAGGACTCTGACTTCAGACACAAGTTTGTCCCGGTACTCGGAGACGTTTTCCCGAGAAATATTGGCACGGCCGGTATACAGATCATCGCCAAATTTCACGAACGCACTACGCGGCAAACCTCCCGATACCATCTACATCATCTGGATGCTTGCTGGCAATTCCCCTGGTATTGCAATTAGTCATGGCCTGCTGTAGTCACTTAACATCAGGTGAACCCTATGCTCGTTTGTCTCCTCTTCTGTAAAAAAAACTACGACCTTGATTCTCCGATCAGCAAGAAAACTAGTGATCCAATTGCACAATTTCTCGCGAAGCCCATAGGAAGGAAGCTTCGTAAGAAGCGCTTTGTGCCAAACCCGTTCGAAGGCCTTCGCTATGTCCAAACTAACGGCTAACGCCTCCCCCTTGGACTCTGCTGCCTTCGCCCATTTATGAGTTAGGTAACCTAGAATACCAGACGAACGACCGCGACGGAAACCGTACTGGCGGTCACTATTCAGCTGGTGATCCTCAAGGTATCGCATAAGCCGGCTGTTAATAATGGATGCCATTATTTTAGAGAACAAGGAGGTGATGGCGATGGCCTATAGTTGGACGGATCAGAGTGGTTACCTTTTTAAGGGATCGGGTGCACGAGGGCTGTCTTCCATGATTTCGGGACTACGCCGAGGGAGTAGGAGTACCGGAAAAGACGCGTTAAAACCGGTGCCAACTTCGGAGCACACGTCCTCAACGCAATAGGAGGGACACCATCCGGCCCACTCGACTCGTTGACGTCCAGCGAGAAGAGTGCTCTGCGCACTGAGCGTTGGGTAAAGAGGAGATCCTGCATGGAGTACTCACACTGCGGGATGGTCGGCGGTGTCTTCCACCAGCATCAAGAGTCGAGTTGAACGTAAAGAGAGAGCCTAGTAGATCGGCTTGGCTTTGTCCTTTGCGGCATGGGCCAGTGAGTCCTCTCTGTGCAGAAATGGAAGAGATGGCTGGCAGAAGTTCCATTGGACAGCCTTGGCGAGAGACCAGAATGCACGTGTTCCCGAAGGAAGACGAACAAGTTTCTCGCCAATTCTACTTTTCCTTGACAATGACACTTTTGAAGGACCTGGAGGCAGAATAATACTTCTTTTTAAGAACGCTGGTATTTACATACCGAGACGTCGTAGGCGGAGATGTAATGCAATTTTGCAGGAGCGACCAAACCAAGGCTGGGTTCTGCTCCCACAGGTACCACAGATGATGGAATAAATAATTCCATTCACTGTAGCACCACATCAGCGACAGAATCAGCAACTACGCTGGGATCATCCGGCGAGAAGCAAGCCCGCCTCCAAGTGTAGGATGCAAAAAAAAGATCGCATCCCGTCCCAATCGACTGACCTATAATGCCAAACACGGCCGCAACCTGCAGTACGCAACCGCGATGGGAGCGTGAGTGGCACCGTACTCCGGATCAGACAATGGTACGAGGAGCCAAGAGGAGCATCAACGGAGACCTGATATCCGTCCGGATAAGAGGTTAGCAGAAGGTCCAACAGGGAAGTTAAATGATCTTCCACATCTGGGATCCGCGTAGGCGAGGTAACCAGTTGTGTCAGCCCATATGCCAAAGCAAAGTCATAAACAGATCTACCCGCATGATCGGCTAAACGAGAACCAAGCCATTCAGCATGGTGGGCGTTAAAATCACCAAATATCACGATCTCTGCGGATGGACTTGGTCGATCAGTCGGTATGTGCCGGCATTACCGCTATGAGAACTATATAGGCACCCGTAGACGCGGGGACGGTCGTCGCTGTTTACGCGCAGCCATAAGATGGACAGGGCACAGGACACCTTCAAGGCTGCCGAGGCATCGAAAACAGATGTCCTCTCTGACGTACACGCAAAGTCCAGCCCGGGGCACAAGAGTGTTCTAATCTATTATAAATTTTGCAATAAAATAATTTATTGCACAATTCATCATCATCATCATCATTACAGCCCTTCACAAGTCCACTGCTGAACATAGGCCTCCCCCAAGGTATCCAAGATATCCTCCCACAAAGCACGGTCCTGAGCCGCCTATATCCATCGACTTCATGTATGTCTTACCAGGTCGTCACTCCATCAAGCAGGGAGTCGCCCTAAACTTCGCCTAATCTCGCTCTGACTGATGTCCGGGATTTCATCGGAATATTGTCGGATAAGAGACTTGCTCTTGGATCCCTACTCACATTTGCGTGTGACTCCGACGATGACGTGTACAGCTGCCGATATAACCTCTCAAAATCTCAGGTTTCCCGGAAACGATGCCGCTACACTCGATCTTCAGCTTCGCCAGATTGTACTTTCCGACAGACAGATCCGTGGCAAAGACTTTGGAGCCTCGGTTTCGCTCGATCGCTTATTCGATACGAGCTGTACTGATGTTGCCTAAGTCCCGCATGTGAACGCGCTCACTGAGACATCACTGAACAGTTGACATAATTAATCAAGAAACTTAAACGGGAATATGAAAGGAAACTTTCAGCAATATCATCCAAATCAATTAAAACTCAAAGAACATAACCTATACAAAACAATCAAGTGTCAATATTTTAGACTTGTTAATATCGAAACCCTCACTGGGTGATTTGATTAATAAAGTAAACGAGTACTTTGCTAGTGTGGTTAAAAATATTGCCGAGAAAATAAGTACTAACAATCCTAATAATTGTTTATCTTTTAGCCTTATTGATGAAGTACATAAAACTGTATCTTTAAAGGCACCTATCCGGAAGAGAGCAGTATTATTGCAGGTCTCAAATCAGATTCTGACCCTGGCTGGGACAATATTTCAACAGGATTTCTCAAGATGGCTAAACAACTACTTGTCCCCATCCTCTGCCATTTTGCAAATATGTTTTGTAAAGCGTCTTTCCGAAGCTGCTGAAGCGATCTATTGTAATACCGATTTAGACAAGTGGAGATAAGAAAGAAGTTAGTAATTATCGGCCACCCACACAAAAATAGTATACGCACTACAAGAGAAAAGTAGGACATCGCAACCCGCGTAGTATCGCCTTCAGCTCGGGTGATAATACCACGCAGGGCGGTTGCAATGTCATGCTTTCCTCCATAGTGGCGTACTACACTGTTTCAAATGATAGTTGTCGACTACACATACCGAGCACGCTCACCGTACCACATATTTCATTTTCTGTTATTTAGATCTCGTTCAACTAAGTAATAAGAAGAAAAAAAATCACGTCCACCTTGAAAGTCATCTTATTACCTTTTTCTATCAAAGGTTTAAAAAATATTTCACAACTTTCCTCAAACCTTTGTAATGTTTATGTTATGTGCAAAAAGAAATAATCAGTAAATTCTTAAAGCTTTTACCTGTGTACTTGCAAAACTGTTATTATCAAACTGTGGATGTTGCTCCATTTGCAAAACGAGTTCAATGTGCTGATTCATAGAGTCGTTCAGAGTCATGCCTGGAATAAGATAAGCCATTATTAAGCTAAGAATATAAAAATCAAATAAATAAATAAGTGAAATAGAAAACAATTACCGGGATGAATTTGGGGGTGTTGAGGATGTGGCAATCCCTGCAGTGGAGCCACGCCTAACATCCCTGGATGATGCTGAAAAAGAAATTTCCAAAATAAATTAATAAAATGTAAAATGATATTATAGTAATAAATAAACTTAATTGTAATAAAGTTACACACAGATGAAGAGTAATTACGATATTTACACACTAAATGATTTATAACTAACTAGGGATCCGCCCCGGCTTCGCACGGGTGATTTTTGGATCTCGATAACATGCGTGTATTATGCATATAAACCTGCCTAATGAATCATTCTGTCTATTGATGAAAACTGCATCAAAATACGTTGCGTAGTTTAAAGTATCCAAGCGTACAGGCGGTGGGAAGCTACTTTGTTTCATACTATGTGTAGATTAATATGAACTTGTAAAATATATATGAATTACATTTTATTTAAAAAAATGTACTAGCATGCTATTAACATTACTATCATTCCCTTCAACCATTCCTGGTCATCTTAAAATGCTTATGTTAGGGGTGGTTCACGACAGTGGTCAAATGGCAGATTCAAACCCACAACCTTTAGAGTTCACGGCCCGCACCCTGTCATTAGGTTACTATCACTTCTCTACTATCACTATAACTCATCATAATTCAAATGCTGAATATATGCCTCCATAGATTGTCACAAATATGGTCCTGAGCAACTTGCATCCATTCACAACATGGAAGTTTCATCAGGTAAAATTTTATTTATAATATTTAAATAATAGAAAAAAAAAACTTAATATATGAAATGATTACTTCATAAAATTTTATGTAAAGGCTAAATGCCTTTACATGGGGTTCTGAAGTGACGCAAAAAAACCTTTATAATTAAAATTTGATCTGTACTATCCTAATGCACTACAGCTTCATAACTAGAGTTAGTTATTGACCAAATAAAAAAAAATTGGAGTATACTTCTTTTTATGCAAGTGTTAATTTTATTTGAAATTTGAGGAAAGTTACAAATATATAATTTTCATATATTTTCTCTACATTGAGTAGAAGGTCAAAAAGTTCGTGGAATGAAAGGGAAAGGCGGTGAAATTAAACATGAAATTATTTTTCCTTTTCGATACGTTTTTAATTTCCTAACACACTTCTCAGACTGTACAAATAACTTATTTGTACCTTCAAAAATGTTTTGTCAAGGTCCTCAAAATAGACAAAAATTGCCGATTTGACTTCTTCGTCGTCTGTAAATTTCTTTCCTTGAAGCAATTTTTTCATATTTGGGAATAATAATCCTTAGGGGCCAAAACTGGACTAAAGGACCGTCCCTTTAAGGTTTAAAGCCGCATTTGTGTACGAAAGCCATCGCAACATCTCGTAAATGCGTGTGTTGTCGTGCAAAAGGAGCCCAACTTAAGACCACTTTACCCTTTTTTTCTTTTAATCGCAGCTTAATTTTTTAGTAACGTAGCGTTATTCTTGCCGTGATATTGACTCCTTTATCTTTGTAATCGATCAATAAAATCTCCTCTGAATCCAAAAAATTGGAACCATCATCTTTCCAGCCGATTATGTCACCTTAAACTTTTTAGGCACTCCACTCTTTCTGAATAGGTTTGTGCATTCTTGGCACCCATCTTGCACTGACCTTAGACATGCCAAGGTGGTTATTTATAAACTTAGATTAATGCATTAACATAGTAATGGGCTATGTAATACAATTTAAATAAGGAATTAATAACATTTTATTAGTTTTAAGCACTTTTGATTAATGTTTACTTAATGTTTTAAGCACTGATAAGACATACCAATATGTTAGTTATAGACAGTTTAACGTAAGAGTGAAATGGTGCATATGTAAGACAAGGATAAGTATAAATATTAGAAAGGAATGGCAGGTGCCTCCAATAGGATTCAGAGGGTCATGTGTACATTTGAGTTTGTCAACCTGTGTAGGCAATTTTATATGTGGTAGAACCACGCTGCAGGTATATTATGGTTATAGCACGAATGGGTTCAAGAACAATTTTTTGAAGTTATTCGTCAATTCTGAGCTAGAGTCCCCCATAAACAGATGACATCTCTTCAATAATGATATGTGATGTTTTTCCTTCCTAGTAGAGGACTTTCATCACGTCATCACGGCACGTAACTCAATGTTCTCCGTAGTTCGTTTTCACTTCACGATTGACTTGTTTAAACTGAAATTCATTCATTCATAACTTGGAATTCATAGTTGTATCGAGTCACCGAGTAGTGCCAGTAGTGACATTCCACGAACTTTTTGACCCGCCCTCTTAATACATGGAATGCAAAATAAGCATCACATTTGAAACTTTTTATACAGGTTTTGTTTTAATAAAAAATATAGTTGGTGTTATTCAGAACTTTTATATTTTTTTTAAACTACAATTGAATTATTGACTTCGTAGTTGGGGTAAAATTTTATTTTAAAATGTACCCCCCTCACAACAATCGCGAAATACATAGCAGTTATATGATGTAACAGCCAGCTAAATAGGGTGTTTGGTTACCTGCGGGTGTTGCGGGTGTTGGGGGTGCTGTGGGTGCGGCAGGTGCGGCAGGTGGTGCAGCGGCGCGGGCGCGGCGGGCAGCGCGTGCGGCAGCAGTGGGAAGGCGCCCGCCTCGCCGTTGCGCACGGCACCGCCCGCGCCCGCCGCGCCGCCCGCCCCGCCGTTGCCGCCTTCCTCCTCCGCCGGCGACGGCTGCCGCGACCCCGGCGTGCGACTGCACCAAACACCACTTTGTATTATTAGAAAATTACGAAAAAAAAAACCTACCACTGCGATGATACAAAAAGTATTTTCTCTTTACCAGTCGGCCTTAGAAAAAGAAAGGAATGATTTCCGAAAGTATATATGATCGGTTAAGAATCAATAGCATCTATCTCAATTTTTTTTACTTTTTAATGAAGGTATATTTAAAATTAAAATCCACAGTTCACAAAGTTGGTTTAGTGCGATACAGAAATACCATTTAAGTTAACAGCGCTTTTTTTCTGCCAATATCGTTTATATCTCCTTATGAGGACCTGGACCTCGCTGTTTCTAGCGGGACTGACAAGTGATAAATGCGTACGGTGCAAGGATGCGAATGGGACAGTTTTATCTATAGATACTCAAATTAGAGAGAGACAGTTTAATGCATTAGATTCAAAATTGACAAGAGGGAGTATTGTAACTTTTTCTGCGCGCGATTCGACACGCTTGGCAAGATAAATTTATAAAATATAATAATTAGTTAAAATGCAATTAAATGGTTCAATATTGATCGAATTTTCGTATCACAATAAAAGGTAAGGTGTTCAATTACATATATTTCAGTCGAAAATTATTAAAATTGTGTCGAAGTTTTCAGTGCAATTGTTGAAAGACAATTAAGGTAGACTGAGGCAAGAGTGACAGTGGGGCAATTGTGACAGTGCACAGTGGACAAATGCATAATATGCGACATTAATGTTTTTTTGGTTAATTGGATTGAACATGGCAGGAACTTTTACGCTATTGACTGTACCGACAGTTAAGTGCATAAGTTATTTTATCGACTGAGGTCATTTTTTATAAACTACCAAACTGGTGAAAAGCCCGCGCAATTTTATGAGGCGAAGTTTTCAAGTGTTTCCAACGTAAAGTTTACGTCATTAAGATATTTTAAACAAGATACGAGGTGAGTTGATAAAGAATATTATTGGTTCTTATAGTGTAATGTTTCTGTTACTTGAAATCAGTTCCACTTACCTCACTTAATACATCAGAGGCGAGTGTGACAATGTCATGCTTACCCCGATCATCTTAATATGAGAATTTCGTAACTAGTGATGGGACAACTTATTGTTTTAACCGACTATCAAAAAAGGAGGATTTACATTTAAGTGTTTACTTTTATATTTATACTTAATAAACGAGCAAGCGAAGTGAGTGAGATCTAAGTCACGTTAAACGAATCAGTAATTTGTATTTTATACATTTTATAATTAGTAGTCGACCTATTTCTCGACAACTTGTTAATTCTACTTAGCTCTTATAGTTTTCTTTGAAACTTCAATGCGTTTTAAATTTTGCAAAAAAAAACTAGACTGTTTTCATAAACGTAACAGAGTGACATTTTCAAGCTGTAATATAAAATTAACAGTCTACTCATTTCTTAATCACAAATCGCAGACTGTATTATTCTATTTTTTTACTCTAATAACAGAAAGTCCTTTGAAATTTAAGGCAGCGATAACCTATCGACTCAGTAGTCTTTATCACAAAAGCCTTTCTAAAATGAACTGCAAAACAGGTAAAAAAATATTAAAATTCCATGTATTTAATGGGTTTGACAGTCTCTGGCGATTTTGTGTGTTTATGACAACAACTTACAACAAACTGTGGTGATTGCAGTTAGTTATCAGTTTATTTTAAAACTACAAAAAAATATTTAGATTGACACATCTTTTACTAAAATAATGTATCATTTTGCTATTGTATATATATATATATATATATATACATATATATATATATATATATATATATATATATATATATTAACTAATATTTTTTTACTATACAAGTTTACTAAGTGGTAAAACTATTTTTCTGTCTAAGTGTTCACCTGGGTATGTTTGACAGCTCTTACCTATATTTTTCAATCAAGCAACAGTACATCCATTAATAGTATACACAGTGGACGTACAATAAGTTATGGGATGGATGTGTATATATATATATAATATATAATATATATATAAAAAAAAAAATATATATCACAAATACATATTTTGTACGCAGTTTATAATTTATTTAAAAAAAAAACGAAAAATTACAAGTTAATAATAGATTATATTATATTTTATATATTATATATATTTAAAAAAAAACTATTTTTAAACTTCCCTAAACATTTTGAGAGAAGTGACCTATCATGTTTCATTGGAAAATGGATCTAATAGTGATTGTTAAAGTAGCCGAATCATTTGACAGATTTTAAGCGGTGTTTTGGTAAATAAAGAAATTATTATTATAATTTGGGGTATATATATAGTTTTATCATCTGGTTGGGTTCTATAAATATATAATTATAAATTAAAATGAAAAGATAAATATACATAAATATCAATAAAATAAATTAAAATACAAAAAATACATAAATAAATAAAGATCCAACCCCAGATGGGAGCCCTTGGCAGGGGAGACCAGACAGCCGAGGGTTAGGAGGAAAGGGAAAGAAGAAACCGGCGGACGATGCGGGCGGTATCGAGGAGCACTGCCTTCTGCATTTGAGCCCGGAGCGGTCCGTCACGGAGTCCCAGTCGCCTCAGATGATCCGAGAGGCTGACTGGGATTAGCCCATTCGCAGAGACGACTACAGGAATAATTTCGGCCGGCAGACCACCCCACATGTCAGTCACCTCATGAGCCAGGTCCAGATTGAGTTCGCTTATCTGTTTCGGATTTCACGGGGTTCTCGTCATACGGAATGGTAATATCGACCAAAAATATCCTTGACTGTGCCCGGTCCATCAGCACAATATCAGGCTTATTCGCAAGAATAGTCCTGTCTGTGATGATTGCCAAGTCCCAGTAGAGCCTGGCGCGGTCATTTTCGAGCACGGCTTCCGGCAAGTACTAGTAATACGGCAATCTCCGGTCCACGAGACCGTATTCAGAGCGAGCTCCTGATGTAGAATTCTGGCTACTAGGTTGTGTCTGTGCAAGTACTCAGTTAGAAAGCGTCGAACAACCGGAGATGACATGCCTAAGCGACTCACCGGGATGGCGACAAGCTTGACAGACGTCGACGGTGCCATCCTAGCCTTTAAGATGTATCTCCGATAGTTGTTGGTCTTAATAACCTGATCCTGTATTGCACAAAACCCTCGGTTTCCCCGAAGAGGTCACCGAAACGTAGCCAGTTGAGGGAGGCGACTGTATCTACGAATGGCTCATGTAGAGCCCTGTAGTACCTCCCGTGGAGCTCCTTCTCCTTCCATACAGCCTCCCGGTCGGAAATGCTAAGCACTTCTGGGTCTTGCCATTGCTCGTTGGCTAAGGATAGAGGGGTAAGCCCTTTATCACTAGAAATGACGTCATTATAGAATGGATCATCTGATCTCGCCAAGAAGTAACGACGGAGGCTGCACACTTCACGATTATGCATGGTGTGCGCGCTCAGAAAACCACGCCCACCATGCTTTCGCGGCAAGTACAGCCTCATTACCGAAGACCTCGGATGACGCATCCTATGGGACTTCATTGTAGTGCAGACTTTTATATCCAGGGCGTTAAGTTCAGTCTCAGTCCACCTGAGTATGCCAAAAGTATACATGAGGACAGGCATGACCCGACCTTTATATGCGTGTGTCTTATTTACACCGGACGAAAGGCCATTAAGCACTTTGGTCAAGCGTGCATAAAACACATCGCAAACTGTTTCATACCAGCCTCATCGATACCGATGTTCTGTGACATACCCAGGTATCGGTATGTTTCAGCCTCGGAAAGGGTCCTTAAGTTGACGGGCATAGATAAGTCTATGCCCTCAGAGTTAGCAACCCTTCCCCTTTCAACATGAAGGACCGCACACTTATCCGTCCCCAGCTCCATTCCAATGGAATTGCTAAATTCACAAGTGATGTTTAGCAATGATAAGATGGGAGCGACTGGAGGCGAATAACTTGATGTCATCCATATAGAAAAGGTGGGTCACTTTTGTCCCTCCTTTCCGAAGTTGAAATCCCCTCCCGGAACCCTCCAGTAAAGTACTGAGAGGGTTCAAAGAGAGGCAGAACCAGATTGGACTCTGCGAGCGAGCGTGCGTGCGTGCGTGTGCTTCTGCGTGCGTGTATGCGTGCGTGTGTGTGTGTGTGTGTGTGTGTGTGTGTGTGTGTGTGTGTGTGTGTGTGTGTGTGTGTGTGTGTGTGTGTGGTGTGTGTGACACAGTCGCCCTGGAATATACCCCTTCTTATCCGGCTTCTCTCTCTTCTCTTATGCGGCTTTCCGCAGCCGTCATCCGCTCGCCTAGATGACAGAGGATCGTACTCCCTGCCCCATACACTTCTCGAGGAAGTCTCGAACTGTACAATCATTCTTGTACAGCTCGAGGAACCTCTTTTTTAGCCATGTATGGGGCACCGAGTCAAATGCCTTTCTGTAGTCTATCCAGGCGGCGGAGAAGTTCCGACGGTTGCGTTTCACCACTTTGCCAATATCCGCGTCAATGAAGAGTGGTTCCTTGGTTCCACAACCGCCGCCCCGACATCCATTTTGAGCGCGCGACATCACCTGATTTGATTCCAGGTGACGAGTGATTCTCGCGTTAAAAATGGATCTTAGTGTCTTGTATATGGTCGGCAGACACGTGATTGGGGCGGTATTTGCTCGGGTCTGTGGTAACCTGGTCTTTAGGAACCAAATGCGTGATCCCAGTAGTGAAGAGGCTCGGGAGCGACTTCTGGTTGAGAGCCTCTTGGAACTGTCGGGCGAGCACAGTGTGACACACCACAAACCCCTTCAGCCAGTAGTGATGCAGCCCGTCGAGTCCCGGACTTTTCCAGTTCGGGGCCCTACGGACCGCCTCAGCTACGTCATCCGGCGTTATAATGACGGGGTCCGTGGGCGTTATACTCGCACACTGACTCGCCACAACTTCCGTCAAAGGGCCCTCGCTGTGGTTTATGGGCTCTGACCACAGGCCGCGCCAGAATGCTACAGTGTCGGCCTGATTCGGTGCTGGGCCCGTTCCACTTACCATTGGTCGCTCCAACGATTTATAGAGCCTCTTCTGATCACTCTGGAAGAGACGATTCTGGTTAAACCGTGTCGACCTCTCGGTATATTGTCGAATCCGCTTTCCCCAAGCAGCGATTCTCTGCTTCAGGTCGTCTATGCGCTCCGTCAGTTTTTGCATTATATCCGGCTGGGACAAACTAACATTTGTCCAGCAAACGCCATCCTGACGGTGCGCACAATCCTTGGCCTGTTGTTGCCTGACCTGAAGCATATCAGTCTGCCGATGAGGGCCCTAGCCTTTGCGATACGTTCTTCAATTCTTTTTCTCCAGGCTGGGATAGCGTTACTTTGTCCAGTAGCGCGTCCAGCCGTAGAAAGTTTGGCGCCTATAATACGGCACACTGCCAATGCGGCGCCAAAAAGAATTGAGTCCGTCTCGCAAAGGTCCCGGCTGGCTTCCAAATAGGTCACCAGCATTGGGTTCAGAGCCCTCACGACAGCCTGATTCCACTTGCTTAGGGCTATGCGGGGAAGTCGCGGTCGATTTTCGAGAAGCGTACTGCGCGTTTCCACAATCGCCTCTTCCAATGTACTCCTCATATGCTCTAATTCCAGTTCCTGGGCGACTGTTCCATCATCGTTTGAATCAACCACAACTGGGGTATTCACGGCGGCATGCACGTTTGCGGGTTGCTCTGCAATTTGTGGCGCCGCATCCTCAGCCGTAGCATTTTCATCCGATGAGGGAACAGCCTCACGTGGTAGTCGTTCGAGTTCGGCGACTATTTGAGCGCAAGATATACCGAACCCGGTCTGCCAGGTTTTGCTCTGAGACGGTTAAAGATGGCTCCAGCTCAGCAAAAAGACGATGCATCGTAGCCCGATACGCCAAACCTCCAACTTCTCCCCCTTTCATCCTAAAATACGCCCGCAATGCGTTAGTATTCATTTCGGTTGTCCATCGCATGCGGCGTACTCCACCAGTGGCGGGTGCCGATTGCTGGGCCCGCGAAGACCCTGCCGACACCAAGCCCGCTGGTGGGGATGATGGATGCGAGGGGCTGATGGGTGGTCGTGCAGTACCTCTCGCTCGGCTGGCGGTTCGCATGATGTCGCGTCCAGTGCCAGCTCCAGACGCGCCCTGGCGACCTCCAGGTTACATATGAAGAGGGTTAGCATATATTGTAGATTGGGTCGAGAAGCATTTACTCGATTTAAAGCGAACACCTTCGCATGAGGAGAATAGTTTCTACACTTCTTTTCTTTTCTTCACTAATTCTCATAAGCAGGCCTGCGTGGAATAGTGCCGTAACACGATCACTGAATTTGAAAGTAGGATCGTCTCGGCGTGTTAACATTATTAGTATAGGTGACATCTTAGATTTATCAATACGACCCAGAAACGATTCACCAGTCCACGGTTGCACTATTACAAAATGAGCCAACCGCCTACTAAAATCAAGCATGTGACGGGGAGTCTGA
Organism: Parnassius apollo; assembly: GCA_907164705.1. Lineage (NCBI taxonomy): Eukaryota > Metazoa > Arthropoda > Insecta > Lepidoptera > Papilionidae > Parnassius > Parnassius apollo. The sequence continues at coordinate 72,341 of CAJQZP010001398.1, forward strand.
TTTCCTTTACGAAATCTAAAAAGTATCAGTGCCGAAGGATGTACTACCAAATTTTTATCATAAATTTTCACTGCTGTGATCAACAAGCGACCGAACACGGGGCTCCACGGGCTACCGCTGCACCCTGACAACAAGCCAGCCAAGTTCTAAGCGTAAGCCAAGATTTAAACTGTACTTTCAGGACAGCTTAACCAGTGTAGACAAGCTTTTAGGTCAGTATGACCTACTTACAGCCCTTATTTGCCACCATGTGACTTTTATTTATTTCCTAAAATAAAAAATAGAAAGGAATACAGTCTACATCGCTGGACGATGCGCTAGCAGAAGAGGTGTCTGATTGGAAAGTGTTACGAAAATAGGTTCATTTGCATGAAACATTTTATAGATGCTGGTAAAAAAATTCTGAAAAGATAATTAAAACTATAGTTTTAATCATCTATATTATAGGACATTTTTTGATTTTTCGCAAACCTTTATGAGTGACCAAGCTCATAAACCTATTGTTTTTTTTTTTTGAATAAGACCAAAAAGTATAAGTTATTAAAATAAATACAGCCACTTTACGTTTAATATGCGAGCCACAAAATTAGGGTTGATACTGGAATGAAAGGAACATGCCCCGTAGCCGAAAAAGGCAAAAGTGGATCCGATTATTCAAAAAATATGTCGCAATATATCCAGTAATTAATTAACTGCGCTCAAAATATTATGACCAACCGTACCTTTAATGATAATAGCAAAATAATATATTTCAAATTATATTAACATTGTTGAGTAATTTGCTATTAAAGTTTTATTTCATTTTTAATGAACTGAACAAACGCATAAACCGTTTAGATTTGGCACCTGCCAGTTTGGAAATGGAAATTGCACGACGTAATTATCTGGGGAAAGCTGTTAACATTATGAATCATATTTTATAGCGGCGTGATAAAAGATTACGTCCGTCGGCGTGCGCCGGTGGGGTATGGTATAGAAGCGTTGACTATCGGTGAGTAGGTGCAGGGAGGGGAGGCCTCGACGACTCGCCGGCGCAGCGGAGCTGGAGCGAGTGGCATTGACAGAGGCCATGATCCACGAGTGCGGTTATTGCCCGCGCGACCCGCGCGCCGTACGTACACTGCGATCTCGGACGGTTTAGCACTACCGCCCGGTGACCTTCACTACAGTACCACAAACTATCCAATATTATGCTTTTTGACAAAGCTCTAGAAATCCGCATTGCCAGGTCCGCGACTGATTACTTGACTTGATTGATGAGACATTAAATTACATGATTAGCAATAATATAACTTGGTACTATAATTTGTTATTATATTACTTACTTAAATGCTTTGTCATCTTCTTGCCCGTTGTGTAGTCCATTAGGAAGGTTATTATGATCGTGTAATTCGTGCAGATCTTTCTCAAATGGTGACGATGAGGTATCTTCAGCTCGCTCTTCCAACACCATACCGCGCAACCCAGCCACTACACCAGCTACTTTCTCACCACTCCCAGTAGCCACACCACCTGCTTCTGTTAGATGCATAAAGGTAATATAAATTTCTTACTTTTATTTTATTCCTATTTAACGTTTTTAAATGTTAAACGGTTAGCTAACAAAATTTAACAAAATTAATAAACATTTTTTACCGGTTGGTGATCCTCCCAGTACATATTCAACCATTTTGACCCCTAGACCAGCAGTATCACGAGGTGAAAGGATGCTGCCAGCGTCGCCACCGGGAAAAGCGACACCACGACGTGTGCCCATCATGGGGACACCAACATTATGTTCAACAGCTAAAGAAAAAATTATTAAAAAAGTTAACATTCTAATAATCGTTATTCACGCAAGTATTGTAAATATTTCACAAACATATTAAACAGCTAAAAAGTTTGATTTTATTTTATATCTGCACAAGTATGAAAGAGAACATTTCATACTTTCACACAACATAGTAACATTTATATGCTTTACAAACCTTGAGCTGACCAAGTTGGATCACGCCACATTTGTTCAGGGTTTAGTTGTAGTGGTGGCAGATGATGTGGACCCTTACTATCTCCCCCAGCACCTGGACCCTTGTCCCATAATTTTTTTGCAGCAGGTGCAATCTAAGGTATTGAAAAAAAATATTTTTTACAAAAATTTATCAAAGGATGACCTATATGCACTATAAATTAAAGCAGTTCTAACAAAGATTTAAAACAATTTTCAATATTCAACATTTGTAATGCAAAAAATGCATAAATAAAAAACATGTTGGTAAGATAGAAGCCAAAACTGGGAATAATACGACAATTTTGTATCAAATTTTGGAATTGTATAATGCAAAAAATCGGAAATATATCCTATAGGACAAAAGTAACAGAAACTACTTCAATGTCTTTTCTATTGCATTTCTGGGTAATAACGACCTTTATACGTAGGTTTCGCAGCGAGCTTCGTGAAGTGACGCTCCAAACCGCACGTATAAGCGTACACTGCTGGCCAAAAGTTTAAGACCACACTTATCTATAAATTGTAACGAAATCCCATAAGATAAATAAAAAATATACACCTGCATATTCTATTGATAATATCGAATATCTAAAGAAGTCATTCTTTTATTCACTTTCGAGTTATTGGATAATAAGCATGTATTATTTTCAAACACCGACAAACGCTGCGTGTTAAAGCCAGGTGGCAGAGTCGTAATAATATTTTTATGATGGGCTAATAACTAATTACTTTGCTCTTGTTTCCCAATGGTCAATAATTAGGATTATTTAGGTTCTAAAAACACGTGTTTCCGACTTATCATTACCTGATTTTACATGGTTTTGTTCACAAACAATCTCAATTAGTCTAAACTTGTGGTTTCTACAGCTAAGTCGTCTTAAAATGGGAAAAACACGCGAAATTAGCAGTGAAGTGGGTTCTGCCATAATGAAGGCAAATCCGAACGTGAGATTGCTTAACAATTGAAGTTATCTAAGACTTGTGTTCATGGTATAATAACTCTATACAGGGAGACAGGCTATTTTCAAGGTCGTTCACGCTCGGAAAGGCCGAGAGCTTCCACGTCAAGTGAAGATCATTTCATTGTTGTTACCAGCTAGCGAAATAGACGGTTAACGGCACCAGAAATCCGCGTTGAAGTAAACAAAACTCGAGTTAAACCTTTATCATTGACTACAGTAAAACGGCGACTGAGAGATGAGAAATTGCATGGTCGTGTCGCCGTTCGAAAACCTCTGCTAAGGCCACAAAACAAGGAAAAACGGACGCAATGGTCCCTTGCCCATCGAGATTGGACTGAAGAAGATTTAAAAAAAAGTTCTTTGGACCGATGAATCCAAGTTTGAGCTATTCGGTTCAAAACCAAGAATTTACGTTCGACGCAGTGACCAAGAAAAGATGATGCCAGACTGTGTAGTCCCAACAATCAAGCATGGTGGTGGCTCAATTATGGTCTGGGGTTGCTTCTTCTAGCCAAAGAACTGGCGATTTGATCCAAATTGACGGAATTATGTAAAAGGAAGTGTACAAAAAAAATTAGAACAAAATGCTGTTCCTTCGGGATTGCGATTAATTGCAGATGGATTCATTTTCCAACAGGACAATGATCCTAAGCATAGCTCAAAATTATGCAGAGGATATTTGGAAGAGAAAGAGGCACAAGGGGTGTGAAATTACATGGTTTGGCCTCTTCAGAGGCCTGGATCTCAATCCCATTGAACTTCTGTGGGAAGAGCTTGATAGGAACGTCCGTAATTGTGGTCCATCCTCGCGAGAAGAAATGTGGAATGCTTTGTGCCAAATTTGGAGCAATATATCACAAGACACTATCAACAAATTGATTGCCCGTATGCCGAGACTTGTGAAAAAAGTCATAGAATGCAAAGGAGGATTTTTTGATGAAAAATCTGTTTAGCTAACTATAGCCTTTTTTAGCATAGACTGTTAATATTTCTTTACGCTTTTCGAGTATTTTGATTGTCAAAGTGTTTTATTGGATGATTTAATAGTTTAATTAAACTTTTAATATTTTATTGAAGTTTTATTTAATTTTCCTACTTTAATTAAGGTGGTCTTAAACTTTTGGCCGGCAGTGTACTCTGAAGCGGCGCTTTAGCGCGCACTGTAAAATATTTAAAAATCAAAAAAGTAATAAAAAACTCAGGTAATCAACATGTACGATAAAAAAATTACAAAACAACATTCAAAATTATCTACTATATTAATATAATCAAAAACCAATAATTTTATCATTTTATATATATATATATTTTTTTCATAACAAACATCCCCAAGTTTTTTAGATAAAATATATAGCCTAGATCACTCCTGGCATTGCAATGAGTTTTTTTTTTATTTCATTACAATCAGTTCAGACATTCCGAAGATTAGCCCGAACAGACAGGTAGACAAAAATTTTAAAAATGGTTATTCATATCTGAACAGCATACAAATATTTGCATGCAGTTATTTTGATATGACTTCAATTTTGACCGATTCTCCGATATGGCAGACTGGAGCTACTCGTGACAGTTACAGCGGCAACGGTGGCTAAACTGAAAATGCTATATTGACGTGAGAAAGATACAAATGATCACGCCACCGCCGGCTGGCACGCCGCGCGAGTCTGGCGCCACAGGCGCTTTTGTGAGAGGAGCCCGTACACGTTGCCGTCAAAACCGTAAGTTAGAAGTAGTTACAGTTTCGTTTTTTCGTAATATTGGTCTACAATCTCTTTTCCGTTAAAGCAGATATGTGTGTGTTGTGATATGTGTGCCCTTATTCTTTCTTTTTGCAACGAATCTACGCTTATACAGTTATACTTATTTGCGTTTTTACTACTTAACCTTAAAAGGTCAGTTTTGGCATTGGGGCTAACAATGACATTTGCTCGGGGCAGGTTGTTACTTGTTACTACCTACCACGTAGTGCTGCTTGCCGACTGATATAATTGGAGCTACATAATTTGTGGTTTTTGTAAGATGAGGACATATTAAAGAAAAAATGAGCGTGGAAAAATATCTAGAGATTTACGAAAAAGCAGCAGCTATTTCGGAAGAGGATAAAACTAAAAAAAATCGCGGCAGCGCAAAAGATTTTGGGTTATGTCATATGTCGCTAACAATATATTTGAAGAAAAGAAAAAAGCAAAAGAGAAGGGCACACCTATAGAATCTTCCACAGTTGGCTACCAGAAGAATAGACAAGTTTTTAATGATGAACTAGAGGGCATTTTGGTGAGTTACTTGATTAAAAGCAGCCAAATTTACTACGGATTGACGCCAAAAGATATCAGGCAACTAGCATTTGCCTATGCATTTAAGTACAATATTGCAACGCCGCAATCATGGCTTGATAATAAAGAAGCAAGAGTTGATTGGCTTACTGCGTTTTTAAAACGGAACCAGTCTTTTTGTCTGTAAGATCGCCAGAGTCTAATAATTTTTTTTCTAAGCTGGCAGACGTGTTGGACAAATATAAATTTTCTCTATCACGCATATGGAATATAGATGAGACTGGCATCACAATGTTGCAGAAACTGAGAAAAATTTTGGCTCCAAAAGGGTCCAAGCAAGTTAGTTCCATTACATCAGCGGAGAGGGACTCTTGTCACTCTCTGCGTAGCAGCAAATGCAGTGGGAAACTCGATAACATGTATATTATCAAATATAGTCTATAATGACTTAATAGATACAGCAAAATTCTATCATGGGATCTCAATGGGATCAAGAGATACAGGACTTCAAAAATACTTGTTTTGTGAAAAATACCAGAATCAGTATTAAAGTAAAAAGTAAAGTTACAGCCTATATACGTCCCACTGCTGGGCACAGGCCTCCCCCTCATTTCTGAGAGGGTTTTAGGGCAAGGAAGTGTCCGCCGCGCTGCCCCAATGCTTATTGGCGAACTTCACATGTCTTTGAAATATTTTTTTTTCTCTTATTCCTCACAATAGTCAGAATGAAAAGTATTGTTTCAGAAATTTTGAATAGTTCATTGAATGAAATAAGCAACACATTACAATGAAACAAGCAGTGGGTATTACTTTAACATTTTTTTAATGCAGCAAGGTCACATGGACACCAATATTATGGGTAAAGTTAAGGATAACAAATTAATTAAATCGAAAAAAACAAATTAACTCATTAATTTTTTTAAATATTAGTAATCTTATTAATTAACATTACTAATATTCCTTTTAACCACTCCTGGTAAGCTTGAAAGGCTTGTGTTAGGAGTGGTTCACGACAGCAGTCAAATGGCGGATTCGAACCCACGTCTTTTGAGTTCGCGATCCGCGCCCTGCCATTAGGCTACTGTCGCTATTATACACTCTACCTCGGTCTTTCAATATATAAAAAATATAATAAACAAATCAATTCATTCGAGACTTCCATTGTTGGAAGATATTGACACATTTGTTCACTTCACTGTCACTTCACAAAGCTAAAGAATTGTTTGCCTCAAACGTTGCTTGACATGGTGGAGCTCGGCAGCCAGCCTCAAACAATTCTTTAGCTTTTCTAGATGTGTTAGTAATTCGAAATCCTGATAACACCTTGAGCCATACTGTGTATAGAAAAAAGACCCATACAGATAGATATTTAAACGGTGATTCTCACCACCATCCTTCACAGTTAGCTACCGTGGGTAAATCTTTGTTTCAGAGAGCACGAGGGATCTGTGACAGTAAACACCTGTAACAGTAAACGCCGAAGAAGATTGGTCAATTTTTACCATCAGTCAAATGTAACGTCCCTCTGCAAGGTGCAGGATTGTACAAGCTTGATTGTGAATGTGGTCTCTCCCACATAGGACAAACTAAAAGATCAATTAAAACCCGCGTTAAAGAACATATAGCTGATGTGAAGAATCGACGCTCCGGGAAGTCTGCAGTCTGTAAACACGTACAGGATCGCCCCCGTCACTACATCAGATTTGATAGACCACAAATCGGATTCGTCTCGCTAAAGAACACCGATTCCTTCCAAGGATGATTCGCGAGGCTATTGAAATCAAAAAACATCCTAATTTCAATAGAGAAGATGGCTGGGTGCTACCATCTGCTTGGGATCCTATAATAAATAAAATTAAATCCCAACCCAAGCATACAACTGCAAGACTTCAAGATACCAAAGTTCATACTGTGTAGAACGGAACAAAAGTTAAATTTTATCTATGGTAACCGCTGTTAACTATGACATCTGGACGTTGAACATCTCAGACCCCCCCCCCCCCCGTGACCCTGGGTGCTGTAAGGAGCTCGTAACGTCGGGTATAATTAAATATATAAAATCGCGATAAAATCCGTAAAAACTAGTATTATTTCAATGTGTAGTGTTCGCGTAAATATAAGAAATCATTAAAATTTATGGCAGATATAGAGATAGTAATATTAATGGCAAGAGACTACAGACTTCCATTTGGCATGATCCTGACAGACCTCTCTCGCCTCCTTCACATCCACATACCTACGCATCATACATGCTCGTCGGTTAAGGGTACTCCTAATTTGGCCCGTTTTCAATAAATCGCTAATTTGGTCAATAAATTTTCGCCTAGGACGTCCCTTTCCGACTCTGCCGTTCACTTCTGCAACATGAATTTTCTTTATCACTCTTTCCTTATTCATTCTTTCCACATGACCAAACCACCGAAGCATTCCTTTCTTAATCCTGGTCATATCATCTTGTAAACCACACTCCTCTCTTGTCACACAATTTCTTACCCTGTCATTCAGATTCAGCCCTAACATACTCCTTAACGACCGCATTTCTACTGCGTTTATTCTACTCTCGTGTTCCTTCTGCCACACCCAACTTTCACTACCATACGTTAAAGTAAGGATCAACACAGCATTGTGAATTGCCATACGTGCCGATCTTCGGCTACACGCATCCAGTTTCTACCAGCCACCTTGAGCAGATCGTCACTCCATCTGGTCAGGGTGCGTACCATACTACGTTTGCCTAGATGCGGTCTCCACTCCATAACACGTCTACTCCACCGGTTGGCACCTCTGCGACAGACATGACCAGCCCATTGCCACTTCAGCTTACAAACACGGAAAGCTATGTCAGTAACCTTGGTTCTCCAGCGGATTTCTTCATTTCGAATTTTGTCTACCAGAGAAACTACGAGCATAGCTCTTTCCACTGTTCGCTGAGCGACTTTAAGCTTTTGAAGCAGACGTATCGTCAGTGTCCACGTTTCGGCACCAAAAGTAAGTACAGGCAGAACGCACTGGTTGAAGACTTTTGTCTTCAGACTTTGCGGTATGGGCGACGAGAAAACCCGACGAAGCTTTCTAAATGCTGCCCAGCCCAACTGAATCCTCCGATCGTCTTCCTTCTCAAAGTTATTCTTACCTCTACGTCTACGTCGTTCTATATCCTTATCATATCCCCCATTCCTGCTAAATACGCATTATTAGAATTTGTAATTAAAAAATAAAATTTTACTCATTTGGTACATTATTTATAAAACATGTGTATTTCTGAAGCTCTGTATCTCCTGATTCCATTGAGATCCCATGATAGAATTTTGCTGTATGTATTGAGGCGACACCGTGAAAAAATGCATCTCTTTTATCGAATAGTATAGGACTATGACACCACTAACGAAAGTGGGATTTTGATATAGTTAAATTCATGTCTTCAATTTGATTGCTCAAAAACACGATTGTATAGTTTTGACTCGATCATAATTATTTGCGAAAACACCTCTAAAAAATCACTATAGTTGAAATTACAACGAAATTATTTGATCTATATGCTTGGGAATCACTCAAATATATATATTCATAACATCAATATTCATAATTTACTTATTTTTTAATTTATTAATAATTTTTTTTAAAAATATTTTAAGATTCTGACAATTTCTAAGCGCTTTTAATCGTCGCGAGCGCTACGCTATTTTAGACCTTATGACGGCGTTTCTTCTTTATAGAAATTATGTATTCACTCGGATCAGTACGGCGATAGCGTTTTCGATGTGTCGTCTTAAGACATTATAAATTAAACTTGATATTAATTTGAAAATTTCCACTTAAATTTTTTTTAATTTTAATTTTTTTAAATTGTAACTCTATCTTGTGGCATATCCCCATAAAAAGCCCCATTCAACGACTTTAAAATGAGACCACTCCCAGGTTTATATCAATTAAAAATTTAAATCTTTAAATATTAATAACTTCAAACATAATTGTAAAACATAACTGAAATTTGGTATTTTTTCATAAGTCCATATTTACATAAATCATGAAAATCTGAGACATCAGTTCTGAAAATCTCAAAATTGTGTTGAATTGACATGGAATGACCCGGTAATCATTTACCATCATGTGAGCCGTATGCTCGTTTACCCGTCCCCCAAAACAAAAAAAAAACTCCAACCCTGGGCACAAAGGAGTGTTCTAATTTATACCCCGGGTAGGAGATACGAAGTATTCAGCCGGAGAGGGCACCTGTGTCTCGGTTATAAAGAGCAAGACCGGCTTCGCTGTTTCCAAATGGTACCATTTGGTAGTAGACGGCGTTAAGGTTTGAATGGGAAACATGAGTTCTGTAACGCCCAATGTATGTAACTTGCAAGGCCGTTCGTCGCGAATCGCAATGCTTAGCTATTTTATCTTACAGTTAAAAATATACTATACCAAACACTAAAAACTATTCCAACAGGCATTTATTACAAAAAAACTATTTACGTAAACAGCGTTAACTTTAACATTCAATCGCCTAGAACGCGCTAGCCCCAATTGCCTATGTAACCTGGGGAGTCTCGTGATTGTAGGTAATTATTTCACGCAGGTAGCAGGAGTGACAAAGGCCTGATATTGTGCTCCACATTATCGCCGTGATGCTCCGTAAACAGGCGTGAACTTGAATGCGGATGGTTTTCGCGGGATTCACGCGCGTTCACGCCTGTTCTCCGATCAGAATTGGTATTTTTTCCCGCGACAAAGGGTTCACGCACCCTTCGCGCGGCGTTCACGTGCACACATCCACGGCCCCGTGCTAGTTCGTTACGGGGTACAAAGGCGTACAGACGATGTATTTTAGTCATACACCATCTTCTTTTCTTCCAACGCTTTCTAATGAATTTCTCGTTTTAGATGTCTAAATAGTGATATGTTGCCACAGCAGTTATTGCAAGTTATTGTAGTAGCAGCTTCTACATCCGTTTCGCGGCCGGTTTCACGAACGATTGTGAGCATCCCGTGTGCACAATGTGGAGGGCGCGACTTGTGTCGTGAATTCATGGCGTGAATTCGCGCGTGAATTCACGCCGATAATGTGGAGCCGCCATCAAGGTATAAAGTTATAAAAGTTACAACCTATATACGTCCCACTGCTGGGCACAGGCCTCCCCTCATTCCTCAGAGGGTTTAATAACATTAATATAATGTGTCATAATATGATAATACTAAGAGTATGACGGTTATAAAGAATGAAAGGCCCTGCGGAAAATATTAGATCTTTACATATGAAATTGCCTTTTTGTGGAATTGGTTAGGGATGGGCCGAATATGGATTTCACCGAATACGAATATTCGGCCGAATTTTCGGTAAAACTTTTACCGAACCGAATATTCGGCCGAACATTATTCGGCAGGATAACCTCGGTACCCAACCAATTTATGCCCAAACTTGTTACCGTAAAGCTAGGCATGTCGATCTAAAATCGGTTAATCGAAAAATCGATTCTTTGGAGTAAAATAATCGATTTTTTAGATCGATTCGGAGCACCGCATCGATTCGCTGAATCGACCCAAAAACCTCTCGAATCGGACTGATTCATCTGACTCAAGAACTGGCGATAAAGTTCCCAAACTGACTGCTGTGGTAAGATACCGTATTTTTTAAATTTTTTGCTGTTGGGGAACGCAAAAACAACCGGTCGTACTTGGTTTATAATTTGAACGCAATATATATATTAGAATAAAATAAATATTTATGAACGCATCCAACAATATCGAAAAGCTGTCTTTTCATTTCTAAAATTCTAATTCTAATCTTACCTGTGGAATGTGGATCTAACTTATCTGTGCTGTGACCGGTGAACAAAGTAGAACAAAGACTACATAACATAGATTACTGTGTACATCATTATATTATAGTTTATAGCTGTGAGCTGTGAACCTGTTTAAAGTTTGAACTGTGAACTTGTGAATTTACTTTATTCATTATCAAAAACATACATACTGTGAGCTGTAAGTACAGACAGAGTATTTTTTAAATACCTAGATACTGTAAATAAATTTTATATGTTGAAGTTTATAGAGGTTTATAGTAAGGAAATAACCAGTATTAAGTTCGTGTAGCATTCATTTAAATTTGATAAATAGTGAGTTATTAGATTGAAACCAATTTATCGAGAAATGTACGTTGCAGTTTGCATTTTTGTTAAAGTATTGTTGTTCTTTTTAGCCTAAAATGTCAACTAAAAGTGATACGTGGAATCACTTTGTAAAAAAGGGATCGAGTGGCGTATGCAAGTATTGTCATAACGAAGTGAAAACATGCGGAAATACAACAAATTTACGCAATCACTTATTATGAAGACATCCATGTATTAAATCTGTAAGTCAACGAAAACCAAAACAGGTGGTGGCAAGTGATGGTCTTGGTGTTGGTGATAACAAAAAGCAAACTGGAGTGTGTACCTGTACCTTTTTTGTCACTGCTTATCTTTTTTATCAATGCATGCTTATTTGATAATTGTGTATTCTTGAAGTTTTTATCCTTAAAAAAAATTTTACTCTTTTCAGACAAATGTCAATATTGCTACCTCATCGACATCAAAGGAGAAATTAGGCATAGATGATGTTTTGAGTTTGACTAGTTCAAAAGAGTACTGTGATTCCGACCAAGAAAGTATAGAGTCATCAGTATCACAAATGTCAAAACTAAATCAGCTAACAATGGATTCATGTGTTAATAATATAAAAGCGTTTGGTGGTGAGATTTTTTGCTATATAATGAATTACTTACTTTGCATATCTAATATATAATATTTATGGGCAGTAATATTTGTATACATTTTATGTTTATTTTACAGTAAACGGAAAGAAGTATGGACAATTAAATAATGCTATCATGTTAATGATTTGCAAGGATACATTACCATTAAGTACAGTTGAAAAAGAAGGTTTCCAATATTTAATGAAAATAGCAGTGCCTTTATACAAACTTCCTTCACGGCAGACAATTACACAAATGATTGATGACACATATGATTTTCTTTCTTTGCAATTCAGAGAAAAGCTATTAGACGTCGAGTCTATATGTATGACTACAGATATTTGGACAGATACACATAAGGAGCTACATGGGGTTAACTGGACATTTTATTTATGAAAGTGAACTAATTAGCATAAATTTCGGTGTGGCCCATTTAACTGAGCCCCATAATGCTGATTATTTAAGTCAAATACAAACAACAATGATTGAAAAATGGGGAATAACTACAGAAAAAATTGCAGCAGTTGTTACTGATAATGGTGCGAATATTGTCAAGGCCGTAACAATTGCATTTGGTAAACAAAAACACCTATGGTGTTTCGCCCACACTTTAAATTTAGTAGCTCATGCTGGCATTGAAGGTGCAAAACAGTTACTAAAAATGGTAAAAGATTTAACACGATACTGTCACCAAAATGTAAATGTGGCTGATGCTCTTCGTAAAGCGCAAAATGATAAAGCAGTACCGCTCAAATTGATTCAGTCAGTTTGCACCTGATGGAATTCCATTTACTATCAGCTAGTTCGGTTCGTGAAGTTATCCGAGCTACTTGCCCCAATATTACTTAATCATCCGAAAGCTCCACCTATGTTAACAGCCAGTCAACTAGATGCTATTAAAGATCTCATAAATATTTTAAAACCCCTGGAAGCTGTAACAAAAGAAGTATCAGTGGAAAAATTTGTAACGTCAAGCAAAATTATACCAATAGTGTCCTGCCTTTTGGAAACTTATAGTGTGATGAAGACAGAAACGAATATTGGTGCTGCAACAAAAAATTTGATATTGGAAGCGTTAAGGAAGAGATTTGGTACAGTGGAACAAGTTCATATGTTAGCTATCACCACACTACTGGATCCTAGATTCAAAAAAATTCATTTTTCGGATAGAATAGCATGCTCCAGAGCTATTGATAAAATTAATAGTATGATTATCAATTCAAAAAAACAATTACACAATAATTTAAGTCATGAAGAGCCAGAGAACAATTTGGAAAACCAGCTGAAGGAAGCAGAAGAATCCAACATTTCAGAATTCCACAATAAGTTGGTAAAAATTCAGCGACAATCACTTCGACAAGAAAATCAAGGACAAGGCTTAGATGATGAATTCAAACGTTATTTAACACAGCCTGTCGTCGACTTCAAAACGATGGCTCCTATCACATATTGGTATCACCAAAGAAATTCTTTGTACAGCTCAATAACTCCGATTGCCAACAAATACTTTTGCGTAGTTGGAACATCTGTTCCTTGTGAAAGGCTTTTTTCTGTTGCAGAAAATATTGCAACTGACGAAAGGAGTTGTCTAGATCCTGAGCGATTGGATAAATTAATTTTTTAAAGTCACTCGATTTAAAATATTGGGAAATGTAATATTTTGTTCAATTTTTATTAAACTTAAAAAACTTAAAATTTGATTATTTAAGTAGGCTAGACTAGATACTTAGACTGCCTCGTTGGTCTAGTGGTCGCAAGCGCGACTGCTGAGCATGATGACTTGGGTTTGATCCCGGGTTGGGCATAGTATTATTGGGTTTTTTATGTGACAACTTCTTTTGACACTAAAAAGAGAAACATAAATCTTCAGGAGTAAATAAAAGTTCTTAAATGTTTTGCTTTTGTTTTATTTCAAAATTAACAAATTTATTAAATTAATAACATTTACCATACAATATAAAAAAAATGTTTTTTAGTATTTTATGCGTTGCCATACCGTTCATCATTTTTTGCGGTAAAACTTAGTCAACTTATTGCCTGCACTTGCGCGAAGGTTATAGGTTTTTATATATCTATAGGCAATTAACTTTCAGTAGAAATTTATTTGAAACATATTGTTTAATAAGAATGCTGATGTATAAAACTCTGCCAAATTTAAAACGATAATTCTATAATAATTTCTTCTACAAGAGTACCGCGGATACCAGCTAGTATTTAATAAAATTATCTTAATAAACCAATCCATTTCATAAATTCATGCCATCTAGCGTCAATTTAGTCAAATATTGCTTGCACTTGCGCGAAGGTTATAGGCATAGTACAATTAACTTACAGTAGGTAGCGCGCGTCTCCTATTGACAAATTTATTTGAAACTTATACATCATTCCTAATTAAACAATATTACTATGCCAAATTCAAAACGAAGTTCAAACCAAATTCAAGCGAAATGTATAAATTTATGCATTTGAGGCACACTCTAGACTAGAGTAAGTACGAGTAGATTTAACCCATAAATAAAATATACATTCTACAGTAAAAGACATCGCATTACTTAATTCGTACATTTAAATACATTAGATACTATAAAAATGTTCGGTCCGAATGTTCGCTGATTTAGCCGAATATTCGGCCGAATATGAATATTCGGCCCATCTCTACAATTGGTTTGACTTAGATTTCAAATAAATTATATTGATTTAAAGTGTTATTCCTTTTTCAAATTCAGTTTGTTACTTTAGTTTCTTAGGGTTTATTTTTTCTACAATACTGTGTACTTTAGGAGTACTATAGCTTCTTGTCATCTGTTACCAGTTACTTCTGACCATTACATTATTGTAAAGAATTGCAAATGACGGTGGAGAAGTTGTCACTCAAACAGCCCAGATTGCTCCAACTGTTTTCCACCATTGCTTCTTCAAGTACACGGACAACCTCACACAGCATAACCGTAGGCAAAGTTAACAGAGTTAAAGCTAGAGGCCCTTCCTCATTACCAATATTCTCCAGACCATTCCTAATCAGACTTTCACTTTTTGAAGTTTAGATAACTTTTAAATCGCCAAATTTTCAATTCCGAAGAAGCATTAAAGAACGCTTCGCCGAAAGATTAGAATGATATCCAAGTCTTTAAATATTTCAATTTCCTAAACAAAACTGCAATTTCATAGATAAAGACCAGCAATTAATGCAAATCGTACATTGCTGAAAATCCATTTCTAGCTGTAAATCAGTTTCATTTTTTCATTTGTCAATCAAATTTTAATTGACAATATTGGTAGTGATTAGAATGTATTTATGACTTAAAAAGGAAGTTATAGCCTATACGTCTCACCGCTTTGCATAGTCTTACCTACAACCTCATAATTTTGAGAGGGCTTTATGGACTTCCTCAGACATGCAGGTTTCCTACCGATGTTTTCTTTTACGGCGGAACACGTAAAAATCAGCACTTAAAATTGCAATTGTAAATTACATTGATGTTGTCGAGGATTTCACCCTGGTTCTTCTACTATTATATGCGAAACAACCAAGTTCTCAATGACCGTTGGAACTGCAAGGCATATGATACATAGGCAATTCAAAAACGCTAGTAACAATACGCGTGAATATTAGAAACTATTATCCAGAACCCAGAAATACAGTAGTCATGAACTCTGACCTTTATAATCATAGGAGCTGCTATGAAATGCTATTAAGACACTTTCTTGTTTGTTTGTCTGTCTGTCAGTCTATCATTCCAGGTGAAATTTAGTAGAGATTTAAACTAACTTTCCGATGAGCTGGAAACTTGAAATTTTGAATATAGCTCAAATTCGGATGACAATGCAAAAATATGATAAAAACGGTATATTAAAAAAAAGTTAATACAAAATTCTTAAAAACTTGCTTTCACTTGTTTTTAATATATTCTTCTTGTCAGTCTGTCCTAGCTTTTTCAGAATTGCTGATCCAATTGTAATGATACTTTATGAAATGTTAAAAAGTAAATAAAGGAGAAATCTTGGCTTTATTTTAACTAAGATACTTGAAGTTTTTCTTTTTTGGCAAAGATGAAAAATGGATAAAATAAATGGCCTTTGACTGGCTTAAATCTAAATAACGCCACATTAATATAATAGGGCAAGTGGTGGTGAGTCGCTAATATAGGGTATAAATATAGATAAAGTATATAAATACAAACTGAATCTTTATGATTATATGAAAAAACAATCAATAACAATATAACAATTATTCTAAAAACGCATAAATTATTTTATAATATCTTTCTCGTAATAAATTTTACCATGAAAATATCCATTTTCCAATGTAATTATGTGGGTGGCAACTGGTGATAGAGGAAAACTGAAACAGGCGATGGACAGAACCATCTTCCAGCACATATTCCTCTTGTAAAAACATTTGATAAAGTAAATAAGCCATGGATAAAGAATGTCACATCTGAGTTAATAAGAGAAAAAAATACTTTGGAAGAGATAATACACTGTAACAAGGTCAGATAAAGGAATACAGGAAGCTAAATAACACTGACTAATAAGGATGCACAGCAAGGGCAGTTACAATAATCGACTATTAGAACTAGGACTAAAGAAATTGTACTCGTACATAAGGCAGCAAATCACCTCAAAACTTAGTAAACCAAAAATTTTACAGAACAATAATGGGCAATCTGTGACACATCCCAAAAAATAGCCCAAGTAGCAGCAGACCATTTTTCTAATGTATTTAAAAGAGAACCACAAGAAGAATTTCCTGCTTTAGACCCAAACCAAAGAGCAACTGAAGCTATAGAGGACATCACATTCACGGTATCCAAAATACAAGCTGCTATCAAAGAAATGAATATAGACTCTTCACCTGGCCCCAACGAAATATCCATACATATTTTAAAGAACTGCGGACTTGATGATAGTACTAGACTGATAAATTTAATTAGTGTGGTGTGCAAAGTCATGAAAAAGATACTAGGTAAATGAGACAGTCCCTTAGCAAACAACACACTATTGGCAATCAGCAACATGGTTTTTGTCCTCATAGATAAACAATATTCGATTTGTTGACTTGCTTATCAACCTGGGTCAACAGTCAAAATTATCGAGAACCAATGAATGTTATATATCTGGATTACGAAAAAGCTTTTGATTAAGTACCAATAGGCAGGCTTTTACATAGCTTGGATTGAGACTTTTTTACTACAAAGAAACTTCAGAGTAAGGATTGGTGACACATTCTCAAATGAAAAATAAATACAAAGCGGTGTGCCACAAGGTTCTGTACTAAGGCCAGTATTGTTTATAGTGTTTACCTTTGATCTACCAAAAAGCTTGGGTTGTAATCTATACATATAATAAATCTGTAGTAAGGTCGTGTCTGTAATTCTAATATTTTCTAGAAAAAACAAGTCCAGGGGACTAAACAGAGGGTACTGAAGCCATATTAGTGGTTTTTAGAATTTTTATCCGTCTGTCTGTCTATTCGTCTATCTGTCTGTCTGTCTGTGTATTAAAGATTCACGCAAAAACTAGTGAACAAATTTCCATGAAATTTTGTGTGTAGGTAGAGGCACCCGGGGCTACTTATAGGTTACTTTTTATCCGTAAAAACATTAATTAATTCGCAATTATCCGCATAAAAATACAATGATGTGTCTTACCTGGATTGAAGAGCACCTCCCGCCCTCCCTCAGTTGCGTGCACTAATCCCGTGACCACTAACCCCAGCACCACTACTCCCAACACCACTATTCCAAGAAAGACACACCATCGACGACCTGGAAACCTGAAATACCTGGAATAGTAGTGTTGGGAGTAGTGGTGCCTGGAGTAGTGGTGTTGGGAGTAGTGGTGCTGGGATTAGTGGTGACAGGATTAGTGCACGCAACTGAGGGAGGGAGGTGCTCTTCAATCCAGGTAAGACACATTACTGTATTTTTATGCGGATAGTTGCAAATTAATTAATGTCTTTATTGTAATGGATTTCCGCAAAGTAACGCCTGATTCTATCAATTACTTTTTATCCGATTACAGAACTTCAAAAAAGAAGGGTTAAGTATTTTCCTTCCTTTAGATGTTAATTTCTATTTTATATGATTGAAGTGTTTTATTAAAATAAATAAAATATTTATAAATAAAGTCGAACATTAGTGTTAACCGTTGTATAATAAATTGAACTACACCGACAAACTATAATATTATTGTTGCATTTACTTTTTCAAAACAGAGCCATCTAACGTAAAATACAAAAAGCAATGACATTTTGCTTCCACTAAGAAATTAAATAATATAGCATTTAAATAGTTATTTATATTTTAAATTCTAATGTACATTTTTTAGTTTTTGTTATTTCATTTTAGTAGATAGTAATATACTAACAAATTACTTCTAAAAAGATAATAGTGACATCTATCGAAAATCATAAAATTAACGATGTTTCTAAGTTAAATTGATAAAAAGTTTTAGTGTTTAGTTTTTTTATCTATACACAAACTGATAAAAATTGCAATTAGTACAAAACTCTTATTATCCTTACAGTTTCAATAAAAATATTTTTATCATAAATTAGTCGATTATTGAAAGTTAAATGGCGGTGTATCGTAAAATTTTGCAGTGTTTGTTGATTATATGATGATAAAGCTTGACTAAGTCAATGAAAAGAGATTGTTCGGCGATGTTAACAACCAAAAACGACATTGCTACTTCTAGATGCTATTGTTGCGAATACAAAAATACAGTCTTTATCTATATTATATTATATTAGTACCTTTAAAAGAATAAATCGATCTAGCTAGGATTCGTTTTTAGAAACTGTCGTTTTATCCGTGTTTTCAGGCAATAAAAAACTGCTACAATATCATTAGCATAGGAAGGTAAATTTTGCCTGTACATTACAGGTAATAATAGCTCAAATGGGATATCGGTCGATCCCGAAATCGTGGTACCCTCAGTTCGAGTCAAAATTTCATCAGTATGGCTTTTTTCCTTTTTTTTTTCAAGTTTCCTTTCTCTTTTTATTTCGAGCCCTTTTTTAGTATTTTTTAAAACACAAATAATTAAATTAAATTAATTGCTCCCATGATTTTTTATTTAAATAACCAGTTCAGTTTTATTTATTATATCGGTAAGATCGAAAAAATTATTCATATTTCATCAGTATGTAATTTGTATCTAAATATAATATAGAACTACATTTATGAATTTTGTAGTATTATCAAAAAAGTATCAATTTTAATTATGATTATTATATAAATAACGCATTTCCGATCCCAGGACAATTTTCCCTTCATAATGACACATTGGAATATGTGCCCGATTTAAAAAAGGTGTAGCTTTACGTATGATATTTATATGATTCTTATAAACTAACTTATGTGTTTCTGTAGCCAATTATTGCCAATATAGACACAGATACTGACGTCTCTCTACAAGTGATCCAGTGTTGCTAATTTCGGTACGAAATAGTATTATCGATGTTTCATAATTCAAGCCCACGCGAGCGAAGCCGCGGGTAAAAAGCTAGTGTAAGCATGTATGCTGATGACACGAAGATATTCACAAACCCTTAAGTGGACTTTGATCGCCTTCAAGCAGATCTAATTAAAATATCAAATTGATCAAAAGAGTCTAACACCTGTGTTTGTCATATTTGTTCTAGGTAATTCAAAATTCTCGGAGGAGAACTGAATCCTTGTATTATCACAGACTCTTATTTTAATTAAACTCATAAGCTTTCATTTTCTACTCAATACGTCATTGACGAATTTTATCAAACCGCCACAAAACAAAGAAAAAGAAGAAGAGTGGCTTATTAAATTAAATAAAAGTAAATGCACAGTCCTCCAGATAGGAAACCCTTGTTTCATATAAAAATTGATATTATACCTCTGCAAGAAGTTAATTTCCAAAAAGATTTATCTACACAATATTCTTAGAACAAAAATGAAAATGTAATCAAAGCATGTTTTTTTTTACATGGCAGAGCTGTGCTGCTGCTATATTAATTGTATAGTTGTCGCACGAATGGGTCCGCTCGACTGGGGAAGGACCACTCTCACAGAATACCAGCATCAAATAGCAGCTTAATGCTGCTGTATTTCATATGGTGAATGTAGAGAACCGGACACCCTTTTTACTGGAAATGAGGCATTCCATCTTAGTCCTCAAGGCTGACAACGCATCTGAATTTTGATTAGCAAACGAGGATAGATGTAGATGTCTATGTGCCACAGCAACCACTTACTATCAGGTGGCTGTGTGCTCCCTTGTCACGCTTTTCCTATTAAAAAAAAATTGGTATATAGATGGACTTATACTATTCCACAATTTCTTACCATCAAAATAGGTAATCATCCAAAGTATGTAAGTCAGTAGGACTTGGAGCACAAAAACTTTTTTATACTATTTAAAATTAAATTTTATTTCTCGTTGCTGATTACTTAGTTAAGATTCAAAAACTATTTACTTTTGTTAGTCCAAATTTAGGATGACATATCTATTTTGTTACTATTTCTTTATTCATAAGCTAAGTCAAACATTGTTTCTTTTACAAAAGTATATAACTTATTAGATATTGATTAATGGGCCAGATTAAGAGTACCCTTAACCAATGAGCATGTATTCATAAATATATGGATGTAAAGGAGGCGAGAGGTGTGTATCAGGATCGTGCCAAATGGAAGTCATCTTTACCTACCCCTCACAGTGACAGATGTGAATGTTTGTTTACATGATTTTTATGTTTTAATCCAAATGTAAAAATACTGTCCAAAAAAATGCTATATTCTATTAGAAGTTATTTGTCTAAGAATTTGTAATTGTGGCTACAAATCTATAGGCAGCAAAGCTTCATCTTACTTGAGTTCCACAATTTACATTAAAGTGTTTAGGGTCAAAAGCCTACCAGAATGCCAGAATTTCAGATTTTCCTAGAGAGAATATATACCTATGAATTATTTTTATCTGCTCTTGGAGTATACCAACTAAAACATGCAATAAACGATTATGGAAAATATAATCTGGAGATCCAATAGTTCACAATCGCCCAGTAATTATTTGCAAGAAGAACAACTAACAGAGTTACAGGAGATATGCCACTACAACAACTACAATGGGAGCATAGCACAGCAGATGCTTCCTTGACCCCTGTACTTTTTACGTAAAGATACTATTTCCATTTATTTGAATACAAAATCCCCAAAAATCACTCAAGGACTCCTATGTCAAAATTGACTTCCTATTCCAAACCATTGTTTCTTACTAAAATATTTTCAAAATGTCAAGTCATATTGAATTAATTCATTACATCAAAAATGAATAAAAAGGTAGATGTTTTAAACTCAAATAATACCAAAAACACTAACCACACAGCTTGGGTGCTATTATAACAAATAGATGAACAAGCTCTAACAGAATATAGCAACTTTTTATGGCTGGCTCTTTCAAATTTGGGCCAAAAATTTATAAAACATTGATCATGTCTTCATAAATTATAATAATATATGTCTAGTTCCAGTATACACATACTTTTCCTTCAGCGTAGTTCTAAACAGAAAACAATGTGGTGTGTCTGGTCTGTGCAACCAATCTAATTATTTAATATAATATGCAAGTAAATACAATATACCGCTATAAACAATGAATTAGTTCATCATAACGTTTCATAGAAATTATAATTACAATTTTTTTATTTTAATAGAATAACATGAAAAGTTGTGAAACTAACCTCAAAATTTTGTAAAAGACATACAGTCAAAAGAAATCGAAATTTATTTTGCATTTCGCACTTAAAATTGAAAAATGTCACCAATTGCAAGCCTCAAACAAAAAAACTCTTTTGTAGCCCATACCATACATTATTCTATTTTGTGAGACCAGACAAAACTTATAAGAACAGCCATCAAAAAAGTAAAATGTTTGTGTATGAAATATGAAAAAATAAATGTTTGCAAACGATGTGAGTAAAATTAACATTATTTTATATTAAAGTACCTAAAATAAATTCTACGTTCGTTACCGGTGAACAATATAATTGCGACCAAGAAACCAAGAAATGGCGGACGCCGGTGACAAGTAAACAAAACAAAAACGGACCTGTTGCGTAGAAAACACAATTATTTTATCAATTCATGACTTAAAATAGTGTGCATAATCATTACTCTATAATAAATTGAACATAAACTCACCATGTCGGGGCCCATATCCTTAACATTAGGTTCGAAAAAAAAGTCACTCAAAGGTTTCATGCGTACAAAACACCTAAAGCTCGATCAAGTACTACAACGAAAGCTTACATTCACAAATATAACATCACTCATCAGACGCACGTTTTATAATATATATATTTGAAAGAAAACAAGACAAAAACATAACACATTTCTTACACTAAATCATTTTTAGTAACGAAATTACACTAAGAAGATCTAAACTCAAAAATACAATGTTGACTTGTTTCGAACAAAGGACATACGCCGACCACAGCGCTTGCGTTAAACCCTAAATACACGGGAGCGTCATACGAAGTTAAAGTGCTTAATATTCTAGATAGATGGCGCGAAATACAACCCGCTACAAAACTGTTTCAGGTTACATCTATGTTATATTCCTTAGGCAATTTTTATTTTCACTAAAATTAATATAATACATAATAACGTAATATATAATTTTAAATAATCGTTGATGCGTCCTTTATAATCGCGTGACTTTTAAACGACTTTATCGATTGAAGTCATACTCTTATTTACTTTACACAATGTAGTAAGTATTAAAATGTTTCATCGAGACAATTGTTCCTTTCAAAACTATATTAACTAACCCATTCGCTGCCCCGTGCATACAATATAAATAATTTATATTGTCTTACTATTGTGTCTGAAAATCGGAACAGTGAATGTGTTAAGATTCGATAGGCGACGCTATAATCAAGTTGGAACAATTTACATATATAAAATATGGCACAAAATTATTCATATTCACATATTGATATGTCGGTTTAGTTTTACTCTAACCATTTTCCTATTTTATTTTCCCATTTTCTGTATTACTAAAAATGTTAATTTCTTTGAATTCACTTTAGTTCTTAATAAGATTACTTATGGCATCAAAAATTTAATCTTTATATAGTCCTTAAAATTATTAGTTATTTTATGCCACAAAAATTAAATACATAAGTAATTCGTTATTTGAAAGCATCATCAAATTTTTTTTGGAAATGGAAGTAGCACACTCGGATACTTTTATTTCTAAAAAATAATTTGAAAATGGGCCACGTTAGAAGTACCCTTAACCGACGAGCATGTATGCGTAGATATATGGATGTAAAGGAGGTGAAGGAGGTATGTCAGGATCGTGCCAAATGGAAGTCCGTAGTCTCTGCCTACCCCTCTGGGTGACAGGCGTGAGTGTTTATGTGCTCTATGGAGTTTCAGTCGGGCGGGTGAGCTTGCCACCCCATTGATTTTGATGTCTTGAAGTTACTCGATAACTACGACTGTATGGGGCGAGCAATATAAAGCATAAAAACAAATCTCTCCTATCCTATAAAAGGGGAAATGACACCATAATTTCTTCAAAAATCTCAGTTACAAATCGTACCGTGCTTAGTAACTCATTCTCAATGATCTCAAGAGTTCCATACGTGCCATACCAACCCATACCATATGCAAGAGGCATATGGTTATTCCAATGATGTTGCACTGAATGCACCTCTCCCAGACATCTCCACACTTTAAATCCTTTCATTAAAAGAGAAATTAACTTGAACTACTAGATGGTATGTGGCAAGAAGGGGGCCTCTGGCAGGCAAGTGTGAATTTAGTTCGACAGATTTTAAGTTTTTTGCCTCACAGTTTTTATACTTAATACTGTAACCCCTCGAACTTCTGGAAGCTTTTCTCTTGTCTCAGAAGTTAAGAACATGTTTCTAAGCATTCTGGCAATGATGAACTGGTCAACTCTGGTCATAGTTTTCCATTTACGTCCCCATCCTGCACTCTCTCTCTCTCTTATACTGTTCAGTCTGCCGATACCTCTTGACAATTCGGTGTACCACAGATTTTGATACTCATAATGTTTGGGTGTCACATTTGTATATGTGCCCAGTTTCAATTAAAAAAACAACCCTATCAACTTGAGTGGCGGTTAGATCAGGCATTCTCAGTTTATTTGCAGTTAACAATTCACACTTAACTAAAAAAATACATTCTAAGACTTTTTTTATAGTATTTACGAATATTTGTGGCTAGTACGCGCGATAATTAAAACTTTTTTGCGTTCCTCTAAATTTTTCCGTGAGTGTATAAGATTAATTTTATACTAAAAGCTAATATACAATTAATAGACATGACCACCTCCGTAATATAATACATGTAGTACCATTAAAGAATACAATTTCCTCCTCTATTTTCTAGATGTTAGCGCTGTTAGTCTATACGACTCTTACAGCTTCATCTGACTCAGGCGTTTGTCACTAGCGGGTGGGTTTCTACTCTTTCAAAGTGGCGTTAAAGGGAAGTATTGTTTAATACCTATTTGTTAGTAGATCGTGTTACTGACAATGAACAAGTTACCACACACATCATTACTTTCTTATCCTTAGGATATTTCACGAATATCTGCCATAAACTGATGCTGAAAGAGTAACGATCTAAGAGCAAATCTCAATCTGAGTGAGACAAATTAGCTCTTCAGCACCATAAAACGGTAAAGCCCCGCGCGTGAATGGAATACGGCACAACTTCTAAGAGCAGATGGAAAATTGATACAAGTCCTTAAGAAGCTCTTTCGCATTATGATGGCACTACTCTGAAGATGTAGAGCAACAGTGGTGATCTTGTTCTTTAAAATAGGCGACAACGCTCTATTTAAATACTACAGCCCATGCTGAGCCTTGTTTGCGCGTTATTTTCGGGAGTCAGTTTGAATCATCTCACAAGCAGACTTTACGATATTCAGCCATCCGAACTAGGCGGTTTCCAAACAGGCTTTAGTACCTTAGACCACGTACATATACCTATCACCCTCAATTTATTTTAAATCGTTAACCCCACATTAGGATTTTATCCTGTATCGTGGATGCAGTTTAAAAACATAAATTGCACAAGGACGAACATCCAGACCTGGAACAATTATTTGTAGGCCATACAAATACTTGTTCCGTGTGGGACTTGAACTCGCGGCCTCCAGCGCAGCCACTCGTTGCTAAGCCACTGCGCCACGGAGCCTGCGGAATTTGTTGAGACCGAAGAGTACAAGTAGTCGACTTGGCACCGCTTTAGGGACTGTCGGTATATCGAAGTGCTGAAGTGTGTACAGTACAGGCTACTATGAATATCTGGGTATAAAACCAGAGTACGAAACCTAAATAACGAGTGTAAGACAGTGAGGTTACATATCCCCGAAACACTTCACCGCTGCATTGCAAGACATTTTAAGGCTACTTGTGTGGAAACGATTTTGTCATCAACATCATTGGCGAGTACATAACTCACCTTCGATTTGCCGATGATACAGTCATTATGTATATATTAAAATCGCTGAAGCACCTCAGCACTGTGCTTATTGACTTCAATGACTCCTAAAATCAACAAGACAATAGTCATGTATAACGTCCATGTCGCACTTATGCCAGTAGTTGTTGGAGCACTAACTATATTTTAAGTTGTTGACATGTATATTTAGTTTACCTAATTCCTGGAACATATTATCGGAACTTCGACCGAGAAGTCAATCGACTTTCTAACTCAACTGAGCAGCGTTCGTTAATTTACTATACATTCTTCTTGTCACGTATACCTCCAAACTTGAAAGCAAGAGGGAACCGGTTTGTAATGCATATGTTATGGATTTGCGCCGTAATCCTTCACTGATGGCTGTATAAAGTATACAGCACCTCTGTAATCCGAACCCCGTCTAATCCGAACACCTCTGTAATCCGAACGCCCCCACCCGCGCTTTTTCACTACCCGCAATCGCCGCGTCTGCGTCTCGCCAATTGCTTACCAAATGTCAAGTAGGTGTCACGCGTATTTGTTATTGTCCGCCATTTTGTGTTGATATTGCGTCGCTCGTGCATCTCGACAGTTACTTGTGTTTTTACATCATGGCTTCGACGCCAAAGAAAAGGAAACACGTTACCCTGACTATTTCTCAAAAATGCGAGATCTTGGATCAAATCAAGGAAGGTATTTCTTTTAATTTTTTTGCGCTGTAGTATGGTGTTGGCAAATCTACGATTTTTGATATTAAGAAGAAGGAAGAACAGATACGATCTTACGTTGTGAGAACTGAAAAGGGGCCAGGTGCTCGAAAGACTTTAAAAACGCCCAAAAATCCACAACTTGAAGATGAATTGTTTACGTTGTTTATAGAACAACGACGAAAAAACGTTCCCTTGTCAGGTGATATTTTGATGGAGAAGGCGAAATACTTTCATGAAAGGCTTGGGCGAAGAGAGTTTTCTGCCAGTAAAGGGTGGTTAGAAAAATTAAAAAAAAGACACGGAATACGACAACTCAAAATAACCGGCGAGAAGTTGTCTAACAACGAAGACGCCGTAAAACCATTCCAGGATAAATTCATGGACATAATCAAGGAGAAAGATTTGTCCGCAGAGCAAAACTATAATGCAGATGAGTCTGGTTTGTATTTGAGAACAATACCAGACAAAACGCTGGCATCTGACTTAGAAGTTAAGAGCCCCAGGTTCTAAAGTTTTCAAAGAAAGAATAACATTCATGCCCTGTGCGAATGCTGCTGGGACGCACAAACTGCCTTTATTGGTCATTGGCAAAGCACAAAAGCCACGTGCTTTTGCATCTGTACGAAAGCTACCAGTACACTACATGGGGCAAAAGAATGCATGGGTGACGAGACCTATATTTCTAGAGTGGTTTAAAGGATACTTTATCCCTGAAGTAAAAAAAAATCTTATCTAAGATGAATCTACCACTGAAAGCGATATTACATTATCAAGAATGCGCCGGCACATCCGCTTGATGAAGACCTGCAAACCATTGATGAAAATTTCACAATTTTATACATGCTTCCCAATTGCACAGCTCTCATCCAGCCAATGGACCAAAACGTTATTCAAAACATAAAGGTGAATTACAAGAAAAAACTTTTGCTTCAAGTTTTTGCACAACAGGAATTGGAATCTGAACGTACTGTATCCGATATCCTTAAGACCAATATGAAAGAAGCTGTTTTCTCATTGGCTGAAATTTGGAATCAGTTGAATGCGAACCTAATAAACAAATCTTGGTTACCCTTGTGGCCTCAATTAAACGTCGAAAAACATACAGACGATAACTTTGAACCCGAAGATGAGGTTCCCTTAGCTTTTTTCGTTAATAGAGGCTTTTCTGAGGCTGCAATTAATAACTTCTTACTAGGCAATGATGACCTAAATGAAACTGAACCTTTTACTAATGATGAAATATTAAGGCAAGTACCGCAGGAATGTGACGGCGAAAGTGAAGAAATATCGCATGTTGAACCAGTAGCAAACTTTTCCAATTCAAGCGCGGTGTCTGCCTTAAATACATGTCTTGAATGGGCTGACCAAGTGGACATTCCTTTGCCAGAAAAAATGCTTTTACGTAAATTGCGCGATAAAGCTTTTTATTTGTCATTAAATACCTGCCGACAAACTAAAATATTGGATTTCTTTAAAAAAGTTTAATAAATATAACGTTTATAGATGAATATACATTTTAAATTTCATAATATTATTAGTTTTATTCCATAAAAAATACCCTATTTTTTTTTGTACTATAATCCGAACGCTCCACGGATCCGAACGGGGTGTAAATTTTCGGGGTTCAGATTAAAGAGGTCCTGCTGTACTTGGAAACCACCTCTGCGTGAAAAAACTTCGTAGTGAGGATATCCCATAAACTGTAGTGGCAACGGGCCGGCCCTGTAGCTTGAAGAACTGAAAGTCAACGTTCTCACAGAATACTAGCATCAAATAGCATCTAAATGCTAATCTGTTTAGTGGTGAGTGTAGAGAGCCGGAGGCTCTTTTTACTGGAAATGAGACATTCCATCATCTTCACATCTTAGTCCTCTGGAGTGACAACACATTTGCCTTTTGATTCTTAATCTAGGGTGGATGGACAGGTGTAGATGTAAATGGGCCACAGCATTCTCTAACAATCAGGTGGACTGTACTTGTTTGCCACCCTTATTCTATAAAAGAAAGAGAACAAATAACCTTATTTACAGGAAACGGAGCATTATGTTAGTCCTCAGGGGTAACAATGCATCTACCCTTTGATTCTTGATAGATGTAAATGTCCATGGGCCGCAGCATACACTTACCATCGGATGGACTGTGTGCTCGTATTTTACCCTTATTCTATAAAGAAAATACTGGTAGCCTTGTACCAGTAAGCGAAATGCAGGGGGGGCCTTCCACTATATTCTGTGATGACCTGGTCAGAGATGCAAGAAGTCGATTGATGCAGATGGTTCAGGAATGTAATGGGTTATGTTTCTTGGGGAAGGCTTAAGTTCAGCAGTCATGGGCTGCAATTATGATGATGATGATAATATTTAATTTAAATATTTGTAACGTGTAGTTTATTTTATTAGTTCATTTGTGTAGTATTGCTACATCTGCTATCTTTGATAAATTAATAGAATTGTTTGTGATATCTTAAAATAAACCATAATTTTAAAAGAATCTAAATTTAAACAATCTCTGCTGGATACAAAGGAAGGATGTCTTAATGAAGGGGTGTTGAAATAATAAGCTATTATTTACACATATTTTTGAGCCTTCTAAACATAGGCTTGAGTACAAAACACATCATACAGTTTGTTTGTTTTAATAATGTCCTTGAGAACGAATGGTGGTCATGTTGGCCAGTTTTAACGAAATCTAGTCATCTGTGTAGGACAAGAATATAGTGCATAAGAGTGTGCAAGCACAGGTGCACAACACTCTATTCTTTACTCTTATAGTCCGATAGGACGGAAACCCATACGGAGAGGGATAAGGCGCAGGCCCAACTGTTTTACATACTTTCAGAAAATGAACTTACTCTCCTGGGCACTAATAACTTACTGACTCTGAGCTGCTACTAAGAATTTCGAACAGAAAAACCAATTACTGATATTTGACCCAACCCGGGATCGGAACCCCCATAACATGATTAGTCGCGCGTACTACCTCTAGAGATTGAGATGATCACCGGCTCTCTCAGTGGCGAAGCCTCCATAGAAGCCCAGAAACCAGGCTTGCTCTACTTCTTCTTTGTTTTGTGGCGGTTTGATAAAATTCGCCAATGACGTATTGAGTGGAAAATGAAAGCTTATGAGTTTAATTAAAATAAGAGTATGTGATAATACAAGGATTCAGTTCTCCTCCGAGAATTTTGACAAATCTATTTGTTGAATTACCTAGAACAAATATGACAAACACAGGTGTTAGACTCTTACCAGTACGTTAAAAGTGACAAGGATTTAAAGTTTCATATTATTAGTATTAATAAAATCACATAAAATATACACAAAAGGAGTACTGGTATATGTTAAAAGAGAATTAAAATCTATAGGTCGAGGAATATAAGGAGGAAGGTAATCATAAAGGGAGGAGGATAATTTGGGACAGTTGAAAATATGGTTTGTGGAACTTTCATCTAAGCCACATTCACACAATGAGCTATCCCTTACTCTGATTTTTGCCAGATGTGCATGTGTACAAGCGTGTCCAATTCTTAATCTACAAATGATTGAAGTTGCATGTTTATTTGCTTTGTTAAATTTAAAGAACCAAGGCTTGGAAGGAATAACCTCTTGGATGGCAGCATAGTGCTTACCTTTAACATTTTTGGAATAATAACCCATAATTTATTCCAATTTTCATTCAGTTTCCTTTTACATAGCAAAATTAGGTCATGTGAGTAAATTAAATTTTGTAGAATGCCATTATCAATTGCATTTTTAGCGAGTACATCAGCTGTTTCGATACCATGGATACCACTGTGGCCTGGGATCCAGGCCACTGAAACATGGATTCCTTTAAGATGACATCTGAATAGGGTATTTATTATTTTAAGAATTAGTGGAAATTTATGTTTGTTATGGAATTGATTGGACAAAATAGCTAACAAACAACTTTTTGAATCTGTGAAAATAAGTGTTTTATTAAGATTATATGACTCTACATATAACAAAGCTTTACTGATTGCAGTTGCTTCACCGATAAAAGTGGAGGATAGTGAGGGGCATTTAAAGTTAAGAATGATTTTGAACTTAGGAATCCAAACAGCACCTCCAGTATAGTCTTCATCAGACTGTTTGGAAGCGTCTACTTGACAAGCCAATCTTTAAAAAAGTTTTCTATAATTTCTTTTAATTTCAAATTTGCCATTGCAGAATGATTTTCTATACCTAGATCTAGATAATGTCAGGTTGGTAAACAATAGCCTCATAAAGGACATCAAAGAGTGAATTTATTTTACATTGAAAGGCTGGGTAAGGAAGCTGAAGAAAAATTACAAAACTTTTAAACAAGCAGGGAGAGTCCTTATGGGTCGAGTATTGGTCAGATTAGATATACTCTGAAAGAAGATGCAATTTAGGAATAATAATAATAATAATGTTTATTGATAAACAAAATTTAGTACACACTTATAATCTAATCTTAAGATTAAAGTTTCGGGTAGAACAAACATTTTAAACAATAAAAACTTGAATGCATAAGATGTAGTTTCATTCGAACAAGAAACAAGTTTCACCACTATAACTGTGAACATTACTAAGAATGTAATTATTTATGTTGTGTATTTAATAGTACAAAATTGAAATTTTATTTTTAATTGAGTAAATCTTAATATTTGGAACATTGGAACGAAAAGTGTACACTATAAGATAAAAATTGCTAGCATTTAAACTAGGCCAAGCCTGTGTCTTAAATGCTAGTTTCTTCCTTTAAGTAAATGAACATAGGATATACACTTAAACGTTTTACAAATTACTACTTCTTAATAACGTGTTAATAGGTGTTTATAATTATTTAATATTGTTTTATTTTAATTTAAGTTTAAATTTTAGGACTCAGCTCATTTTTTATTGTAAATAGATCTTCAATGTCGTCATAAGTTTGTGATTTAAGCCAAACTGTCAACTTTTTTTGCAATTGTATTTATTAAGCGGATGTATATTAATCATTTGGTTAATTTTATTATATAGAAAAGGACCAATAAAACATTGAAACTTTTTAATAAAGTGAGTCCTAAAGGGAATATTAGGACACACTCTGTCCTTCCTTCGTATTTGGGGTTGTTTTGGGTCGTAAGAGACTTTCTTGTGTTGGGATAAGATAGTATCAACTACGTACAGTTGTCTTACCGTCAGCACATCGCACGTTGTATACAATTCAGCAGTGGGAAATCGGTATGGTTTAAAAGTCATAACCTTAAGTAACGCGCGTTGGGCCCTTTCAACTCTTATTATATGAGATTTTTTTAGCACCTCCCCACGCTCTTATGCAATATGATATTACGGATTGGGCCATGGCATAGTAGACTGATTTTAAAAGTTCATTGTCAGCAACATGCCGCAATGTTTTGAAAATATAAATTAGTTTGCGAATTTTTTCTGATATCATTTTAATTTGTGGAGGAATTAGGGGATGATCTGAAAGCTGGGAGATCTTAAATAAGAATCTGCCTGAAAGGTATTGCCTTCTTAATCTTAAAGGAGGATCTACGCACTCAACCTGAACAACATTTATTGGTGAGGATTTCATTGCCCCTGTAATAATGCGAAGGCATTTCGATTGAATTTTGTCCATTACTTTCAGGGATGATTTATTGCAAGGCTCCAAGAGAAAACATCCATAGTTAAGATGGCTTCGTATTAAAGCATTGTACAGTAATTTCTGAGAAAAAGGATGGGACCCCCACCAAACACCAGACAAAGACCGAAGAATATTTATGTTTTTTTCGCATTTTTGTGTTATATATTCAATGTAATGACCGAAGGCCAATTTCGAATCAAGGATAACTCCCAAAAATTTAACATTGCCTCTAACTGGAATAGGTTGCTTATCATATACAACAGATATATCGGGAACTCGCCTTTGGCGGGAAAAGATCACCACACTAATCTTGGCCACAGATAAAGAGAGGCCATGATTAGTTAACCAATCTTGTAAATAATCCATGGATGAGTTTAGACAGGAACATGCCACTGTGAAGTTGTTTAAGGAGATGTATAGAGCTAAATCGTCTGCATATTGAAGAACATTACAAAAAGAATTTACTGAAAGTTCTAAATCATGAGTATATATAGAATAAAGGAGAGGACTAAGAACTGAGCCTTGTGGAAGTCCTTTCCATATAGTTTTTGGGGGAAGCAGGAAATTTTTAACATTAATAGATATTGATCTAGAAGAGAGAAAGTTAGAGACATAATTGACTATCCTCACTGGAATGCTCAGATTAAGCATTTTCTGCCTGAGCACAGGAAGAAGCACATTATCATATGCAGAAGAAATATCCAAGAAAACTCCTATGAGAAATTCATGTCTTGAAAAAGCAATATGAATATCTGTGACCAAAGTACTAAGGCTATCCATGGTACTTAAACCTTTTCGGAAACCGAATTGGGTTTTAGGTAAGAGATTATTCCTTTCCAAAAACCATTCCAAGCGATTTTTTATTAAATGTTCCAAGATTTTTGCCAAAGTACTAGAAAGGGCAAAGATCGGTAACTGGAAGGGTCATTCTAGACTTACCTGGTTTGAGTATGGGCAAAATAATTTGGGTTTTCCATTCAGCAGGAGGATCACCAGTAATATAAATAAAATTTAAAATGGATAGTAAGACAGTTTTAGTGTTCTCACTACTATTAACTATAAACGAATAAGGAATCCCATCAATTACTGGTGAGGAGTCTTTAAGGCCATTGAGTACAGTAAACAATTCCTGAGAAGAAAAGGGGGAATCAAATTTATCATTTGTTTTTAAAAAAGCAGAATTAAAAACTAGGCATTCATCATAAGATGGGACTGTTTGTGGTGCAAGTTTATTAGAGAATTCATCTATCCACGGTGAAGGATCATTAGAAATTATATTTTCACTAGAAACTGCACAGCGATATTTTTTAACATTTCTCCAGACCAAAGATGGGGGAGTCCTAGGTGACAGTGACTCACAGAATTTAAACCAACCAGTTCGCTTTTTGTCTGACAGTAATTTTAAGGTTTCTGCAGCAAATTTTTTTTATAGGAGATATAATTCTCTGCAGTCATAGAACGGGAGTATATTAATTCAGCCTCTTTTCTCCTCCTACAAGCTGCTGAACAATCTTGATCCCACCAAGGAGGGGAAGGATAATTATTTTTGAATGGTTTTTTTTAAAGGGATTGACTTATTAGCAGCAGAAATAATTGCATTTCTGAACTCTATATATACAGGAGCAATATTATCATTGTTAATTGGGGGAAAAGTTGAAACCTCTCGTTCCAAAACTTTAGAATATAATTGCCAATTAGCTTTGGATAGATTATACTTTAGTCTCGGGCTCGGTAAATTTATTCTAGGGGAAGTAGGAGTGATGAATATAGAAAAATGGTCACTGCCATAGCTAGAAGGTAATATTTGCCACAAAAGAAGGGAAGCAATATCTGGGGAACAGAGAGTTAGGTCAACGGCACTTCTAACATTTTGTAATGGGAATACTCGACGGGTAGGAGACCCGTCATTTAGAATACAGATATTAAAATTATCAATAAGTGATTAAAACTACTTTTACAGATTTTATCGCGTTTATTTTTACTTTTTATTTACTTTTATTTTTAATTCCCGATGTATCGGGCGCTTTCCAGCACCCATGGTCACGGGGGACTGAGATGACTGACGTCCCGATGTCATTGTTAAACCCGGAGTACCTTCAGCTTTTTTAATTAGTGTTTATGGTCCGATCTATGCAAAATGAACTGACTATGTCCTGAGGTCTTGCAGTGGTATGCTTAGGTTTAGTTTTAATTTTATTGATTATAGGATCCCAAGCAGGTGGTAGTACCCAGCCTCCTTCTCTATTGAAATTAGGATGTTTTTTAATTTCAATAGCCTCATGTATCATCCTTGGTAGGAATCGGTGTTCTTTCGCGAGGATTTGTGGTCTATCAAATCTGATGTAATGGTTGGGTCCGTCTAGGATATGATCACAAACTGCAGACTTCCCGGAACGTTTTGTGATCGTTTCCCGGAACAAGTTTGAAGTTTATTAATGAGGTAAATGAGTTCATTTTTTTACTTCTAATGCTCCTACAATTCCATTGAAGAATTGGTGGGACTGCGAATGTTACGGGCTAAGGAGGAATGCTTAGTAAGTTTTTAGCGTAAGCTGAGAGGAAGTTCTGTGTCACTAAAACGGGAGATCATATTAATTAGCATTGATATCATAAGTTCGCAGAAATTATCATTACTAGAGGAGTTGTTGTCATTCCCCCGTAGAGCACACCCATTAGGAAGGGAAGAATTAGGATTCTCAACAATTGCCTGATGGGCTACCATATCATATCCAGAATTTAATGATTGGCTGTAGGTACGTTGAGGGATAAAAATTGTTTTTTTATATGATGCAGTTTGTGAGAGCTGAGCCGAAGGGGTTGAAAGACTATCAGTTATGGTATAAGGGGTCTGTTGAGAATTACGAGGCTGGATTCTTGTTGTATCAGCAAAGGATCTTTTTGTCTGAGGGAATCTAGCTGAAGCTTCTAAATATGAAATATTTTCTTGTGACATAACAAGTTTAATAGATTTCTGCCTTAGATGTTCAGGACAAGTAGGGTCTTTTGCGGTGTGGGGACCTGAGCAGAATAGACAAGTAGGAGTTTGTCGAGTACAAGATAAATCTTCATGATTCTGTGCACATACAAAGCAGCGAGGGGATGATCGGCACTAGGAAGTAACATGGCCAAATCTACAACATTTATGACACTGAATTAGTAGCAAAACATATTTTTCCACTGGCATAGAGGTGTAAAACCAGTAAATATGGGGAGGAAGTTTTTGTCCAGAAAAAGTTAGAACGATTGTCTGAGTTGGAACCAATGAAACGCTATTGCTGTCACTCACTGTTCGTCTATTAAGTCGCCGTGCTTTAATTATAGAACCGTAGCCAGAGGGAATTTCTATAGCTGCTATTAATTCTTCTAGTGTCCACTCTATGGGAACTTGTCTAACTAGCCCCATACAAGTGATACTATATGAGGGGATGGTTGCTTCATATTTAGAAATTTGGAGCTGGGTGATCGATAAAGGTGTTTGCATCTGCTGCTGTTTTAAACTCCACTTATATTCTATTTCATCCTTTTTTTGACTCCATCACGGACTATATTTGTAATATTGTTATGATACAGAAAGTGACCGAATTTAATTGGATTAAGAGTTACTCCATACAACTGATCATTTGAGATTTTTACTTACGTGAACTAGAAAAGGAGTGGCATCATCTTGAGAGTACTTAACTTTTTTATTAATAAAATCAGGATGAGTATATGAGGATTGTATTGAAGGAAACTGTTGATTTAGATCAGTAATAACTACTTTTTGTGGATGGCCAGACTCGTTACTTACTTGGGCATGTTTACGGTTAATTAGTTCTATATTATCAATATTAATGGGTAAGGAAAAGGAATCATTGCGAACCCTTCCGGGATTGGGAGGTTTGTCCTCCATTATATTACTACAATAAAAAATTACATAAAAACGGCAAAACTACAAACACTTACTAATTTGAAGATGTTAAAACCTCCACCAAGACAGAAAAATTTACTATAGTAAATCAACAAAACTAAATTTTAAGCAAAAAAGGCACGACACTTGTATCTCTCACTTCCTCCTCTCTCTTCCCACAAATCGGGCTTCTCTCTTTGGAATCTCCACCACAAAAATACTAGAAATCAACAAAACTAAATTTTAAGCAAAAAAGGTACGACACTTGTATCTCTCACTTCCTCCTCTCTCTTCCTACAAATAATTAAAGATCGGGCTTGCTCTATCTAAGTCATCATCATCATCATTACAGCCCTTCACAAGTCCACTGCTGAACATAGGCCTCCCCCAAGTAATGCCACAAAGCACGGTCCTGAGCCACCTGCATCCATCAACTTCCTGCATATCTTACCAGGTCGTCACTCCATCTAGTGGGGGGGTCGCCCTACACTACGCCTACCGGTACGAGGCTGCCACTCGAGAACCTTTCTTCCCCATCGGTTATCGGTTCTTCGAGCTATATGGCCGGCCCATTGCCACTTCAGCTTACTAATCCGTTGGGCTATGTCGGTCACTCTGGTTCTACTGCGGATATCCTCATTTCTGAGTCTATCACGCAGAGAAACTCCGAGCATAGCCCTCTCCATAGCTCGCTGAGCGACCTTGAGCGTCCTCATACGGCCAGCAGTGAAGGACCACGTCTCTGATCCGTAAGTCATCACTGGCAACACGCACTGGTTGTACACTTTAGTTTTCAGAGATTGAGGTATACCTGACGAGAAGATGTGTCGTAATTTCCCGAACGCTGCCCAGCCGAGTTGAATCCGTCGATTGACCTCTCGGTCGAAGTTGGACTTACCTAGTCGGACTATTTGTCCCAGGTAAACGTACTCGTCAACAACTTCGAGCATAGTGCTCCCCACAACTACCGGCATAGGTGTGACATGGACATTGAACATAATCTTTGTTTTGTCCATGTTCATCTTAAGACCTATCCGTTGGGAGACACCATTGAGGTCATTGAGCATAGTGCTAAGGTCCTCCAGCGATTCTGCCATAAGGACTATATCGTCGGCAAATCGAAGCTGAGTGATGTACTCGCCATTGATGTTAATACCGTATCCTTTCCAGTCCAGTAGCTTGAAAACGTCTTCCAAAGCAGCGGTGAAGAGTTTCGGGGATATAACGTCACCCTGTCTTACACCTCTCTGCAGTTGGATAGGTTTCGAGCTCTGGTTCTGTACTCGGATAGCCATCGTAGCCCTACTGTACAAACACTTCAGCACTTCGATATACCGACAGTCAACTTGGCACCGCTGAAGGGACTGCAGCACCGCCCAAATTTCGACGGAATCAAAGGCTTTCTCATAGTCCACATACGCCAGGCAAAGTGGCAAATTGTACTCTTCAGTCTTCTGTACAATCTGCCGCAGGGTATGTATGTGGTCTATGGTACTGAAGCCTTTTCGGAAACCGGCTTGTTCGGGAGGCTGGAAGTCGTCGAGTCTGCGTGCGAGACGATTCGTAATGACTCTCGAAAACAGCACGTAGACGCGGCTCAGAAGGGAAATCGGTCTGTAGTTCTTCAAGAGAGCGTTGTCGCCTTTCTTAAAGAACAAGACCACCGCACTTCTGCTCCACGCCTCTGGAGTAGTGCCACCATGGAGGACGGAATTGAAGAGCTTCTGAAGGACTTCAAGTACCGGTGTTCCACCCGCTTTCAGAAGCTCCGCTGTAATTCCATCCTCGCCCGGGGCCTTGCCGTTTTTAAGGTGTTGGAGAGCCATTCTAATCTCGCTCAGACTGACGTCCGGGATATCATCGGAATAGTGTCGGATAAGACTTGCTCTTGGATCGTTACTCACACTTGAGTGTGGCTCCAACGATGATGTGTACAGCTGCCCATAGAACCTCTCAATCTCACTCAGAATCTCAGGTGTCCCGGAAACGATGTTGCCACACTCAGTCTTCAGCTTTGACAGTTGGCTCTTTCTGGCAGACAGATCTCTGGCAAAGACTTTGGAGCCCTGGTTCCGCTCGATCGCTTCTTTAATACGAGAAGTATTAAAGTTGCGTAAGTCTCGCCGCATGCATTTGGAGATCTGTCTGTTCAGTTGCCTGTATGCTGTCAAATCTGTTGACGATTGCAGCCTCATCTCCCGTCTAACAGCCATGAGATTAAGAGTGTGATCGGAGAGTTTTTGTGTTCTTCTGCGGCGGGTCTTGCAGAACTTAGCTCCGACCGCATGGACAGTTTCCACGAGCTTGTCATTCATATCGTCCACTGCATTGCAATCTTGTAGGCACTGAAAGCGGTTGTGTAACTCGAGCTGAAAGTTTTCGGGATTCTGGATTAGAGCACGAGGGGGACGGAGCGTTGACTTCATTAGACGAGACCTCTCCAACTTAACGTTTAGGTTCAGTGTGCCTCTAACCATTCGGTGATCGCTGCCAGTTTTCACCCTTGCGATCACTGCGACATCACTGAACAGTTGGCGTCTGGTCGTCATAATGAAGTCAATCTCATTTTTTGTCGAACCGTCGGGGCTCGACCAGGTCCACTTCCTGTGGGGCCGCTTCTGGAAGAAAGAGTTCATCATAAAGAGTCCCTCTTTCTCCATAAAGTCGGCCAGCTGCTGGCCCCTTCGGTTCCGTTGCCCTATTCCAAATTTCCCTAACTTCAGCTCACCGTTTTCTCTTGTGCCTAGTTTTGCGTTGAAGTCTCCCATCAACACCGTGTAGTGGGTTTTGGAGGAATGCATGGCTTTGGAAATATCCTCATACATTTCCTCCCCCTCCTCATCGGAATGTGTCGAGGTTGGTGCGTAAACCTGTATGACCTTCAGCGAATACCGTTTGGTGATTCTGAGTATCAGGTACGCGACCCTCGTCGACACACTCCCAATCTTTACAACGTTGTTGACGAGAGACTTGTGGACGATAAATCCGACACCTCCTTGGGACAGATGGTCGCCCTCCCGGTGATAGAACAAGTTGCCGGATTCGAGAATCACCGTGTCCTCCCCCTCTCTTCGGACCTCGGATAATCCTATAATACTCCAGCGCAACTTGTCTATCTCTTCTTCCAGCTCCAGGATCTTCTCGTCAGTCCTCAGTGTGCGTGCGTTAAATGTTGCCAGGTCGAGTCGTCGTAGGTGGCAACCGAACCTCCACCGGAGATTCTTAGCACCCCCTGCCCCGCCGTTACCATGGTCGCCACCGTAGCCAGGAATAGCGGAGCCGCCGGGGACTGGGGGCCGTCTATTTGTGTAATTGTTCATGGGGGGGTATATTGCCATAGTTGCCACGCTTGGCGAGCGGGTTGGCAACCGCAGTTTTTTTTTTTTTTTTTTTTTATCGTACAGTTGCTGTTATCAGGAAGATGCTGCTGCCCATCTCCTGCCTGTCTCCCTCTGTCGCCTTTTACGACACCCACGGGAAGATATGGGGTAGTGGATATTCTTAACCGCCACTACACGGCACTACACGGCACACACTCTATCTAAGTGCTCAATCAATAATATCAACTAATAAAATAACTCGTAAACTGTTTCAAACTATTTCAAACTTCCTGCGCGCTCCTCTTTACTAAGCAGGACATGACCTCATAGCATATAATATGTAACGTCAACACATAGCATTTTACTTTCAATTCGAAATATACTGGACTGTCAAAATTAATGAAAGCAAGGAGTTGATTTTGTCGTCTCTCTTGCACGCGTTGGCTTTTTACCGGGCTTTCGAGAAGATGATTGCCTTTCTAACCTGTGGCAAAATATTCTATGTTATTATTAATTAAATATAACTACGAAATGTTTATATAGCAATTACTATGGAACCAAAAGCTGGGCCTTGCCCTGAAGTTGTTTAGTTTAGCTCTGCGTTATAGTGGGGGTGCAGGCAATTCGTTTGCAAGTTCACTTCACATTTCAATGTTTATGTTTGTTTTTGTTGTGTCTGTTAAAAATTTGTTTTTTCAAAGATTTTTAGTGAAAATGTGAGGATAATAGTGTTCCTTGTGATGAATATAAGTGTGTTAAAGTGCTATTCGGCGAGGAAAAGTTAAAATCTTTAAAAATGAAAATTGAATTCAATAAACATTTCTTCACACTTTAATAGGTACAGGACTCTTTAGTATTAAAGTTTAATTAATCTAGGTGTATTTAAAGGTTTAATAACTTAATACTTATATTACCATATGAGTTAAAAATATCATTTTGAATTGCAGCATAAAATATGAGATACCTAGGTATAAGTTTAATTTTATAGCAAACAATTCTTATAACTTTTTTTTAATATGAAGCCCAAATTTTAATGTAATAAATTAAATGAATACATGTATTGAGCTTTTTAAAGAATATTTGCTTTAGTCCATCAGTATATAAATTTTTAATAGCACCATCTACTTAATTCTATAGGTGAAGTCATTTTATCGAATGAAAATTGATTGATTCTCACGGTGTAAAGATTACACTAGATGGCCTTAAGAGTTAAAAATATCATTTTGTACGGTTTATTAAAATTGCAAATGAATAATTATATAACAAATAGTCATTATTTTATGGTAAAAAAATTTGCAAAGCTTTATCTTCTCATAATACCATATCTAATTCTTGTCTTAATGTGTTCTATACATATAACTTATACAAAATAATTTCGATGTTTCACATCTGCCAGGTGTGAATTTGAAACTAAAAAGTGGAGACAGATCAAGATTGGTGTATTTTTATAAAACTGCTAAAAACAACAAAACTATATCTTGGGCTTGCCCTAGTTTGGATCCCTAGCTTCGCCACTGGGCTCTCTATATACCCTTCAGAACCATAAAATAGCCGTGCAAGCACAGCTATTTGGCGACAGCAAAATGAAAAAGTGGTACCTATTCAGAGAATAGAATAATTTTTATTAATAGTAATACTTATTGAAAGTCATTGTAACTTTTTTCTCTGGTTAGAAAAAATCTCTGGCTTGTGAAAACCAACAAAAAACCTAGTGGAACTTTTTTTTACAATCAGTTTAGTTCTTATGAGTGGTAAGTCAATGACGAAGAAGAATTTCAGTCATATAACATCTATGCACTTTCTCCAAAACATTATTGTAAAATATCTGATACATTATTATAAAATAAATCAATATTTTCATTTTACCAATTATCTAATTATTTTGTTGTAACCTCTCACTTAAGCATTTAATATTCAACCATATAGAATAAAATAACCATATTGAATATTTGTTGCAAATCATAAATTCATCAATAATTGATGTTTTTAAATGAAATATAAAGTCCATCCAAAAACTTGCTCAAAAATATTTGTTCATAGAAATATTCATAAAAAGAGTAAAATTGGGTGTTTAACTGTTACTTAAGACTCCAGTGATTAAAGGATAATTCCAATAATAAAAAATAATGCTGACAGATGCTTTGTCAATTTAAAATGCTGCAATTCACTTCAAAGAAAGTGCTGCTGTGTTTCGGTGTGGTCAGTGTAGAGAACCAGAGACCCTTTTTACTAGAATCAAGGCATTCCATCTTAGTTCTCAGGGGTGACAATGCATTTGCATTTTTATTATTAATTGAGGATAAATGTAGATATCTATGGGCCAAAGCATTCACTTACTATCAGGTGAACTGTGCTCGTTTGTCACCCAATGCTATATAAAAAAAAGTATTTGTCATGTGAAACAAAATAGCGCATGCACAAATCGGTGTCATGTCAATAATTTGGGTCTCAATTTTATTTTGTGAGGAACTCCTGTTGTTTCCAATCATAACTGAGTTTGTTTCATTGTAATATTGTTTAATTTAAATGTTACACCTTTTTGTTTAGAGAGAGGTTCTTGTAGCGAACAATAATTTAAAACTGCCATAAAAAATGAAAAAAAGTGATTTTTTAAAACTTTTGCCATCAATAAAATTAAGCAGTTTCCCTAATTTGAATTTGTGCACATTATGAAGACTAACACTGTATATACATACAAATAAAATTTAAGTGTCCATAAACATTTCTAAAATTTTTGTCTATCTGCTTGTCTAGGCTAATCTATGAAATGGGTGATTCAATTGTAATGATATAGAAGAGATCAATTCCAGGAGTGGTGTAGGCTATATTTAATTTTATAAATATAGAGTATTTTTTGTGATATAAATAAACTGGCAAAATTTATTATTTTATAAAAATTTTGTTGGATGCAAGAAAAGTTTCAAACAAAACTCTTTTATTTGCAATTCTACCACAAAAAAAGGTATTTTATATTATCTCTATGCTTAACATTACGAAGCAATATCCCATACTGACAATTTTAAAACACAAGTATGA
Source organism: Parnassius apollo (assembly GCA_907164705.1). NCBI lineage: Eukaryota > Metazoa > Arthropoda > Insecta > Lepidoptera > Papilionidae > Parnassius > Parnassius apollo. The sequence continues at coordinate 114,336 of CAJQZP010001398.1, forward strand.
GTGTTTAAGAGGCCGGTCCTTAAGAAATGCACAAATTGACAGTTATGATGATATATATTTTAAAAATATTAATGAACTTCCTTCATTGAACAACGGCAAAAAAATCTCAATAAGTTAATAGACAAGTCTTTACTTACACTGTGTGATAATATTAATTGTTCAAACCACTGTCATTGTTAAATCTGTTTTAATGTTTATTTTTTAGTTAAAGATTATCTATGAAACCCACATATAACATCCATATAACAAAAAACATTGATAATAATAATTTAAATTTCTTCATAAACAAAAAAAATAATAGTTAACATAATACCTAGAAAGCATACCTATACCCTACCCTTTGCCGACGCCTACTCACTATGGGCATGCAGACTTTGCTATAAGACAAGCTAATGGCTACCTACAATGCATGTTTTCTGTGACATTCATTAACATTCGGAGACCAACAGGTGATGAATAGGTAACTTGTGCAAAGCACCGAAAGTAATTTATTCATGTCTAGGGTGCATATTATGCTAACACTGCTTGATACATTTGTGCGACTAGAAAATATCAATGTGGGAGTTCTTTAACAACTTCCCACGCTCAAGGACTATGGTCTTAAGAATTAGTTGTTAAGCTAAGCCTTTTTGAGATAAAATTTAAAAATCTCAAAATGTAACTATATCACATCAACGAGATGAAGTTAAGACTAACATTTGTAAATACATGGTATCCAAAACTGTGTCACCTCATCCCAAAACATCTACTTAGAGAAATTACTAGTATGTGCAACAGTGTTAAATAATTAATTATTTTAAATTATTAATAGGTGAGAACAGTATCAAATTTTAACGAATTTAACGAGAGAGATGTTTAAAACTCACCTGGTTCCTGATAGCAGCCACAGGTGTCAAGCCAAGCTGATTTTGCCCTTGCAAGAACTGATTTGTAGCGGGGGCAAGCATTCCTGCTTGGCTTAAATACATTAAATGTTCAGCATTCTTTCCTATTCCATTCATGGCTTGCATTGGATTAGCATGATGTGGATGTAAATCATACAGGCCCTGCTGTCCCATCTGTGGTGCATTCTGTATTCCTTGCAATGGTGGCAACATCATTGCACTATTTTGGATTGTCAAGTTATTGCCTATAGTATGGTTTTGCAGTGGTGCTAGTTGTGTATGGACCATGCTAGTAGCCAAGTGAGCAGGGTGACTTCCAATAACTGATGGATTCATAGCAAGTGTGCCCACAGATGAGGCTATAGCTTGATTAATATATTGTTGATTTGTTTGAGAGCCTTTCAATTGTACAGCCCCCTGCTGATGCATGTTATTCATGGACATAGGTGTTGGGTTTTTCCATTTGTCTTGATTCTGAAAACATATATTATGATATTTTAAATCCAAAAGTATAAAAGCTGAATGTTTATTTTATTACATTGTTAAGCCATAATTGTGTTGATGACTTAAAATTAATACATTAATCATAGACAGCACACAATTAAAAAATTAATAGAGAACTAAAAACAAACCTCTGACATTGTATCATCACCAACCGCCCAGCGTTGTTTAGGGGCTAAAGAACAGGTAGGTAGTTCTCCTTCTTGTGGATCTCGCTGAAAAACGTAATGTACACCAGCATCATCTTGACTGCGTGTTTGTGGAGCGCGGGCATTTTGCAAACCTGCTTCGCCCGCCTCTTCTTCAGCACCTGTACCCGGCCACTTCATTGGACTACCGTGAGGTTCGAGCATTCAGTTTCTCAACGTTTCAATCGTTCACAACCGTAAAGAAAGAAATTCTCACGATCTTCAGTATATAATTATATATAATAGCGTTACTTTCAACGCTATTCAAATCAAATGTATATGATATTATTTTACATGATACAATAAACTACATACGACAATCGGATCTCATGATAAAACCATTTGAAGGTTTGTACACTTTTTATTGCCTTTGTAATGACAGAAGTTTAATCGAAGCACGATGACAGCCGCCAAAGGAAACCAAAATATTGCCTGATATACAACTATATTTCCACGACTCAAAAACAAAGGCAGACAATGAAACGGTTTAATTTTAGGTACAATTTTTACAAAATTTCGAAATTCAGACGATTTGTACAGCGTATCAACGTACAAATTCCTTAGAGTAAGCAATTTGTCGGCATCGAGAACTGAACTGAATAAACACTCAAAATAATACACTATTCACACAATTTCTAAACAAAACGACCACAAATATAATTACTATATGTACACAGGACTATTTACAATGTACAATTTTTACAAATAACCCGATTTATGCCATTGGCTACTGTCGATACTTTCCGATTCAAAAGAGACTACAAGCATCCTTTATTGCCAGTCCGCCATAGTCGGTCGGGCAGATGCGATGCGCGCGCAACGCGCAAAGCTATACTATAAACATAAATAAATACACCCTCAAACGTTCCTTTCGGGAGATAATTAAAGTCAAATATTAATTATTTTAATACTAAGGAAAGGAGTTATTCCTAATATGATATACACTTTTATAAAGACCGTAAAATATCGACAACCCTTGACCACACTACAATTCATATTTTTAAATCAAAAGAAGTTTAAAATTAGATTGATCAAATGTGACAGTAATAAAACGTATAATGGAACGAACTTATAATCTTAAAAACAAAGCCTCTTGTCAATGGTCTATCTTTTCTTTCATTGCTAAAGTACTCTGTGGTTATTTTAATTTAGTCTATATAAAAAAACTGGTTTCCCACCCGATTGCCAACCCGCTTGCTTGCCAAGCGTGGCAACTGGTGGCAACTATTGTAAATATATATTATATATAATATATCAGGTAATCTATTGAGGAGGCTTACCATTCGGCACCGGACTTTGATAGGCTGGAACCATGGAGATTAGAGAACAGGAGAACGATCGCTATAGAAAATAGCATCCCAGAAATATGGACAAAACAATAAGCGCAGCGATCGCTAAGTTGTCTCAATAAAAGCGGGCTGTTGTGTACTAGTTTGAAATTATTATTATATCTTTTTTTAATTATTATTATTTATTAATAAATAGGTATGACATGGACATTAAACATGATCTTTGTTTTGTCCATGTTCATCTTAACCTCCTCACTACAGGGACCACTTTTTATGTCAGATCAGATTCAATTCATATTTGGGATTTAAGCTGTTTAAGGGTTACTTTTTAACTGAAAAATTACTGAAAAAAATCTATTCCCGTAACAAAGAGTTTTTCCTTATGTCCTGCCACTAGGACAGATGCAGGCTACTTAAATTTTCAGGACTATTTTATGTTCTGCATACAAGACAATTACAGCCAATGTGAGTATATTATTGTGTGATGAAATAAGATAAGCCCATAAAGTACTCAATTTTTTTATTGAAAAGGCATATTATTAAACTTTAAACTTAACTTCTTCGTTATTTATTTTGAACAGATAATATTTTTATAACATTACTTATTGATTTAAATTGTACATAAAATCAGTCTCAATAAGCCAGTCATCAACGGTTATAGAATCATATCTAGCATACAAACAATAAAAATTGACGCCATTTGCGTAGCTATAATTGAAAAATAAGAAAATAAAGCCTCTGAAAATAATTATGGATTATGAAAAGCTTTAAAACAGTTTCTCTGAGTCGTGAAACATAAATACACAGCACATTTTTTGCTGGTAACTGTAGTTTTTTTATAACAACCCTCATTTCTGCATCTATTTTGCTTTGAACTGTGTTGTGGCATGTGATTAGCTTTTCTTTGACGAATAGCTTTAGTTGGTAACTGGACTATAGTAGTCTTACGTTTCTTGTGCTTTGGTAAAAGTTCTTCAAACTCATCAGCAGGGTCATCTGTGTCTGTAGAATCTAAGTTATCAGCAATTAACTTCCCACCAAGTTCCATCTTAAATTCACGTATGCCTATAACGTTTTTAACGCCTTTTTTATTCTCTCTCTGTTTTAACTGAAGGTGTGAGTTAGCAACAGCCAAGTCTATCATATGAGAAATTACTCGTATTGTCCACTTTTTTGTTCTGTTACGTGAAGGGCATACAGTTAACATTCTATCAACAAAATCTACACCCCCCATATTTTCGTTATATTCTTTGATAACTTCGGGGCGACTTACACGTTCATACACTTTGTTTTTCTTCAACCATCTTTCACACTCATCTGCATGTCTATTAGATAAACGCGTTGACAACATCACCACGGGCTTATTGTCCATCCAACGTGTCACTGCCATCTTGCCATCTACTCGTGTTTTTATTTCGCAATAACCCCGTTGTTTTTTCATAAAACTCTTATCTTCTTCCATCATACAGTTTTTGGGAAATCGGTTTCTCATAATTGTTCCAGTCGCGTGAAAACCTTTATTCAATAATTCATCACACAATTTAATAGTGGTAAAATAGCGATCAAAAAAGATGTGGTGACCAGGGTCAAGTGCTTCAGCCAGCCGAAGAACAGCTGCTACTCCGAGACCAAACCCATGTGTCTAATTTCTGGAAAAGTTGTGTCTCCTTGATATATCTCGAAATCTATAACCATTCCCTGAGGCGTTGCTAAAACAAATACTTTTAACCCTAAGGGATTAGGTTTGTTAGGGTTATATTGACGAATACAACATTGACCAGTAAACGGAATGATCATTTCATTAATAGACATTTTTACTGTGCGAGATTGAAGTAAACATCCTTGTCGTACTTTCTCGAAAAGGGGACGCACTTTCCAAATCTTGTCTTTTTGACGCTCTTCGACGGTAACATCAAGATCATAAACCACTTTTAACGACGTTCTAATTACGTAAAAACGCAGACGTGTCATAGCTGATGTTATGATAGGCTGTTTCCATTTAGACGACCAATACATGTCTATTTGAGGATATTGTAGTGAAGCCATAATCATTGTCACTCCAATATAAACTTTTAATTCTTTAACTGTAAGACCAAGTGACCTGCCTTTTACATGAACTGCTGTTCTGTTTGTACAATCCACAATTTGTAAGAGTATTTGTTCATGTGTATGAGTATTTGTTCAATTAAAGTGGGCTTAAAGAAGCTGTTCCTGCTAGGGGTGTACGCCCCAGACATGTCTAAGCCCACTTACATCCGAGAGCAGTTTTGGGACATGGTAAGGATGGTGTTGACAAAATGTAAGGAAAATGAAAATATTATTATGTTAGGAGACTTTAATGGAAGGGTTGGGGTGAAGAGGACTGGTTATGAAAGGATATTGGGAATGTTTGGTGATGAAAGTATAAATGAGAATGGTGAAGACCTCCTCACCGTATGTGTGGAAAAGAATCTTTTTGTGACGAATACTTTTTTTCGTCATAAGAAGATTCACATGTATACATGGGAAAGAGGTGATGATAGAAGCATGATAGATTTTGTAATTGTGGATGAAAGAATGAGGAGCTCAGTCGTAGATACAAGGGTTTACCGGGGGTTCAACGTAGGGACGGATCATTACTTGGTCTTATGTCGAATTAATGGTCCTTTCAAGCGTTGGCGGCATCGGACATCTGTGTCTACCACTGCGTTACAGCGTATAAGAATAGAGAAAAGTAGTCTCTAAATATAAGTTTTAATGGTTTATGGTGCTGTGGGTGGGTGCGGTCGCAGGCAACCGCTCGGGATTTGACAAACGCATGCGACTGCATGTGGATTTTAAGAGGAATACTACTCATAAATACTACTCACCCTCTCCCACCCTCGCATACACACAAAACTAACACACACACACACACACACACACACACACACTCACAAACACAGGCCGCCGAGCTTCAGCACGTCAAGCAGGTTCTGCACGACAACAAGCTTCGGGTCCCGCGCCTACGTCACAGTGACCGAGTGAAGCCGGCCACAGTTGAGCGTGTGCCTGCTGTACTACCATATTTCAGAGGTGACACAGACAAGATTGGCTACATCTTGAAGCGAGCTCTTATTCCGAGCTTTAATTCCGTCCTCCATGGTGGCACTACTCCGGAGGCGTGAAGCAGAAGTGCGGTGGTCTTGGTTCTTTAAGGAAGGTGACAACGCCCTCTTGAAGAACAGAGCCAACCGATACAGACCGATATCCCTTCTGAGCCGCGTCTATGTGCTGTTTTCGAGAGTCATTACGAATCGTCTCGCACGCAGATTCGACGACTTCCAGCCTCCCGAACAATCTGGTTTCCGAAAAGGCTTTAGTACCATAGACCACATACATACCCTTCAGCAAATTGTACAGAAGTCCGAAGAGTACAATCTGTCACTTTGGCTGGCGTATGTGGACTATGAGAAAGCCTTTGATTCCGTCGAAATTTAGGCGGTGCTGCAGTCTCTTTAGCGGTGCCAAGTTGACTGTCGGTATATCGAAATGCTGAAGTGTTTGTACAGTACGGCTACGATGGCTATCCGAGTACAGAACCAGAGTACGAAACCTATCCATCTGCAGAGAGGTGTAAGACAGGGTGACGTTATTTCCCCGAAACTCTTCACCGCTGAATTGGAAGACGTTTTCAAGCTACTGGACTGGAAAGGATACGGTATTAACATCAATCGCATCGAGTGGTCGCTAAACGGCCACACCGCAAGTCATTTTGGGGGGGAATTGAGAGCCCAATATTAAAAGTCTAAAGAGTCATTTATATCGCGTAATTGGAGATCGAATTCCATCTTTTGAAGAATTAAGTACTGTACTCGCACAAATCGATTGCGTTATGAACATCGTACGTTGTCGAGTGACCCCTTGGAGCCGCTGGCTCTAACTCCAGCACATTTTTTGAATCTAATGCCTTTGAAGAATTTACCCGCTATAGATGTAGATGATGATAAACTCCATGTTTTTTCACATCATGACTTGTTAGACAGGCTAGTGCAGTCGTTTTGGAAGCGGTGAAGAACGGAATATATGCATACGTTGCAATCTCAGCAGAAATGGAACACGGCAACTAAATAGGTACGGAACGGTAGTTATTCTCACCAAAGAAAACGCGCCGCGTCTTCATTAACCGTTAATAGTAATAATAATTTCTTTATTCAGAATTTTTTTAACAAAAATACATGTTGTATTTGCGTCTGCGTCTGAACTAAGCATTAAGCTTGTATCTCAGGCAACAGTGCTCTTTCTTATGGGACAATTAAACAGAAATCTTTCTGATTAAGAAACTTACGTAAACAGATATCAAACACTATTATTTTAAATTATGAAAATTAAACCTAATTATATTAGTAGTAGTTATAATGATTTCTTATATCTACGCGAACACTACACATTGATTAAAACTACTTTTACGGATTTTATCACGATTATTTATTTTATTTTTAATACTCGATGTTTCGGGTGCTTTCCAACACCCATAGTCACGGGGAACTGAGGTGACTGACGTCACGATGTCAAAGTTAACCCCATCTCCCTCTTTATTGAAATTAGGATGTTTTTTAATTTCAATAGCCTCACGTATCATCCTTGGTAGGAATCGATGTTCTTTCGGGAGGGTTTGTGGTCTATCAAAACTGATGTAATGGTTGGGGTCATCTAGGATATAATCACAAAATGCAGACTTCCCGGAACGTTGATGCCTCACGTCAGCTATGTGTTCTTTTATGCGGGTTCTAATTGATTTTTTGTTTGCCCTATATATGAGAGACCAGAATCACAATCAAGCTTCTACACTCCTGCATCTTGTAGAGGAATATTACCCCTGACGGATGGTAAGAACTGACTAACTTCTTCGGCGGCTTGTAGAATGTTCTAATAGAAGCTCGCTTCATCATCATCATCATCATCATCATTACAGCCTTTCACAAGTCCACGGCTGAACATAGCCCCCCCCCCAAGGTATGCCACAAAGCACGGTCCTGAGCCACCTGCATCCATCGACTTCCTGCATGTCTTACCAGGTCGTCACTCCGTCTAGTGGTGCTCGCCCTACACTTCGCCTACCGGTATGAGGCTGCCACTCGAGAACTTTTTTTTCCAACGGTCGTCGGTTCTTCGAGCTATATGGCCGGCCCATTGCCACTTTAGCTTACTAATACGTTGGGCTATGTCGGTCACTCTGGTTCTACTGCGGATTTCCTCATTTCTAAGTTTATCACGCAGAGAAACTCCGAGCATAGACCTCTCCATAGCTCGCTGAGCGACCTTGAGCGTCCTCATACGGCCAGCAGTGAAGGACCACGTCTCGGTTCCGTAGGTCATCGCTGGCAACACGCACTGGTTGTACAACTTAGTTTTCAGGTTTTGAGGTATACCTGACGAGCCATTGATGTTAATACCGTATCCTTTCCAGTCCAGTAGCTTGAAAACGTCTTCCAATGCAGCGGTGAAGAGTTTCGGGGAAATAACGTCACCCTGTCTTACACCTCTCTGCAGTTGGATAGGTTTCGTACTCTGGTTCTGTACTCGGATAGCTATCGTAGCCGTACTGTACAAACACTTCAGCATTTCGATATACCGACAGTCAACTTGGCACCGCTAAAGAGACTGCAGCACCGCCTAAATTTCGACGGAATCAAAGGATTTCTCATAGTCCACATACGCCAGCCAAAGTGACAGATTGTACTCTTCGGACTTCTGTACAATTTGCTGAAGGGTATGTATGTGGTCCATGGTACTAAAGCCTTTTCGGAAACCAGATTGTTCGGGAGGCTGGAAGTCGTCGAATCTGCGTGCGAGACGATTCGTAATGACTCTCGAAAACAGCACATAGACGCGGCTCAGAAGGGATATCGGTCTGTAGTTCTTCAAGAGGGCGTTGTCACCTTCCTTGAAGAACCAAGACCACCGCACTTCTGCTTCACGCCTCCGGAGTAGTGCCACCATGGAGGACGGAATTAAAGCTCGGAATAAGAGCTCGCTTCAAGATGTAGCCAATCTTGTCTGTGTCACCTCCGAAATATGGTAGTACAGCAAGCACACGCTCAACTGTGGCCGGCTTCACTCGGTCACTGTGACGTAGGCGCGGGACCCGAAGCTTGGTGTCGTGCAGGTGAGAATAACTACCGTTCCGTACCTATTTAGTTGCCGTGTTCCATTTCTGCTGAGATTGCAACGTATGCATATATTCCGTTCTTCACCGCTTCCAAAACGACTGCACTAGCCTGTCTAACAAGTCATGATGTGAAAAAACATGGAGTTTATCATCATCTACATCTATAGCGGGTAAATTCTTCAAAGGCATTAGATTCAAAAAATGTGCTGGAGTTAGAGCCAGCGGCTCCAAGGGGGTCACTCGACAACGTACGATGTTCATAACGCAATCGATTTGTGCGAGTACAGTACTTAATTCTTCAAAAGATAGAATTCGATCTCCAATTACGCGATATAAATGACTCTTTAGACTTTTAATATTGGGCTCTCAATTCCCCCCCAAAATGACTTGCGGTGTGGCCGTTTAGCGACCACTCGATGCGATTGATGTTAATACCGTATCCTTTCCAGTCCAGTAGCTTGAAAACGTCTTCCAATTCAGCGGTGAAGAGTTTCGGGGAAATAACGTCACCCTGTCTTACACCTCTCTGCAGTTGGATAGGTTTCGTACTCTGGTTCTGTACTCGGATAGCCATCGTAGCCGTACTGTACAAACACTTCAGCATTTCGATATACCGACAGTCAACTTGGCACCGCTAAAGAGACTGCAGCACCGCCTAAATTTCGACGGAATCAAAGGATTTCTCATAGTCCACATACGCCAGCCAAAGTGACAGATTGTACTCTTCGGACTTCTGTACAATTTGCTGAAGGGTATGTATGTGGTCCATGGTACTAAAGCCTTTTCGGAAACCGGATTGTTCGGGAGGCTGGAAGTCGTCGAATCTGCGTGCGAGACGATTCGTAATGACTCTCGAAAACAGCACATAGACGCGGCTCAGAAGGGATATCGGTCTGTAGTTCTTCAAGAGAGCGTTGTCGCCTTCCTTGAAGAACCAAGACCACCGCACTTCTGCTTCACGCCTCCGGAGTAGTGCCACCATGGAGGACGGAATTAAAGCTCGGAATAAGAGCTCGCTTCAAGATGTAGCCAATCTTGTCTGTGTCACCTCTGAAATATGGTAGTACAGCAAGCACACGCTCAACTGTGGCCGGCTTCACTCGGTCACTGTGACGTAGGCGCGGGACCCGAAGCTTGGTGTCGTGCAGGTGAGAATAACTACCGTTCCGTACCTATTTAGTTGCCGTGTTCCATTTCTGCTGAGATTGCAACGTATGCATATATTCCGTTCTTCACCGCTTCCAAAACGACTGCACTAGCCTGTCTAACAAGTCATGATGTGAAAAAACATGGAGTTTATCATCATCTACATCTATAGCGGGTAAATTCTTCAAAGGCATTAGATTCAAAAAATGTGCTGGAGTTAGAGCCAGCGGCTCCAAGGGGTCACTCGACAACGTACGATGTTCATAACGCAATCGATTTGTGCGAGTACAGTACTTAATTCTTCAAAAGATAGAATTCGATCTCCAATTACGCGATATAAATGACTCTTTAGACTTTTAATATTGGGCTCTCAATTCCCCCCAAAATGACTTGCGGTGTGGCCGTTTAGCGACCACTCGATGCGATTGATGTTAATACCGTATCCTTTCCAGTCCAGTAGCTTGAAAACGTCTTCCAATTCAGCGGTGAAGAGTTTCGGGGAAATAACGTCACCCTGTCTTACACCTCTCTGCAGTTGGATAGGTTTCGTACTCTGGTTCTGTACTCGGATAGCCATCGTAGCCGTACTGTACAAACACTTCAGCATTTCGATATACCGACAGTCAACTTGGCACCGCTAAAGAGACTGCAGCACCGCCTAAATTTCGACGGAATCAAAGGATTTCTCATAGTCCACATACGCCAGCCAAAGTGACAGATTGTACTCTTCGGACTTCTGTACAATTTGCTGAAGGGTATGTATGTGGTCCGGTACTAAAGCCTTTTCGGAAACCAGATTGTTCGGGAGGCTGGAAGTCGTCGAATCTGCGTGCGAGACGATTCGTAATGACTCTCGAAAACAGCACATAGACGCGGCTCAGAAGGGATATCGGTCTGTAGTTCTTCAAGAGGGCGTTGTCGCCTTCCTTGAAGAACCAAGACCACCGCACTTCTGCTTCACGCCTCCGGAGTAGTGCCACCATGGAGGACGGAATTAAAGCTCGGAATAAGAGCTCGCTTCAAGATGTAGCCAATCTTGTCTGTGTCACCTCCGAAATATGGTAGTACAGCAAGCACACGCTCAACTGTGGCCGGCTTCACTCGGTCACTGTGACGTAGGCGCGGGACCCGAAGCTTGGTGTCGTGCAGGACCTGCTTGACGTGCTGAAGCTCGGCGGCCTGTGTTTTGTGTGTGTGTGTGTGTGTGTGTGTGTGTGTGTGTGTGTGTGTAGTTTTGTGTGTATGCGAGGGTGGGAGAGAGTGAGTAGTATTTATGAGTAGTATTCCTCTTAAAATCCACATGCAGTCGCATGCGTTTGTCAAATCCCGAGCGGTTGCCTGCGACCGCACCCACCCACAGCACCATAAACCATTAAAACTTATATTTAGAGACTACTTTTCTAAAAAGAAGTTTGGTATTTTAGAATCTATACGTCGTACGATTCTAAAGTGCTGTGGGTGGGTGCGGTCACATGCGACCGCTTAGGATATGACGGACGCATGCCATAAAAACCAATATTTATGAACTACTTTTCAATAAAGAAGTTTGACATTATAGAATCTATACAAAATTCTCTATTCTATAATTTAAACAAAAGTCAAAAAAATTCAATGGATTAATCATTACAGAAATACTTATTGTATTTTGATAACCACATATCAAGCGGATGTCGTTAGCGTGAAATTTACTATTATTTCTATATATTACTCGAAATTATTAACGTAAAAATATAAATTATATTCACACAAAAACTTTCATAACAATTTTATAATATAAAAAACTGTTCTTAACTTAGAAAAATCCAAAAATCAACGCAACAATGTACAACAACGAACACTCGACAATGACGCAATTTAAATGTAGATAATAAATGAATATCTATAGACTAACTGAATTTTTATTCAACTAGAGGATAGAAAATTTCATATTGATTCTATAATGCCAAACTTCTTAGAAAAGTAGTCTTTAAATATAAGTTTCTATGGGTTATAGTGCTGTGGGTTGGTGCGATCTCATGAGACCGCTGGGGATTGAGCGGTTGAAGTAATAATTGTAATATTGGGGATCATAGAAGAGGTTTTTCCTGGATCTGACTGAGTAACGAGGACAGCTCGTGTTAAGACAGCAACCGGGTCATATATGCGTCCTGTTGTCCGTCTCTGTCCTTTAATTAACCAATAGTTATCGAGATATCTTTCTAGGCTAGGTTAGTAATTAGGGTTAGGTCTTAGTATTGGCTTTAGTTATTTTTGAAGGGAACTCTTCAAGCCGGGGTGAATAGTTGCACCAAAGCGCAAATTTGGTTGACTATATTAGCTGGCTCTTTACAATACTCGTTTTATTAGATTTCAGTAGCGCCTTTAATTGTGTTGACTTCGATATCCTCTTAAAAGTTCTCAAGTCTATTAATGTTTCACCTTCGGCCATTCTCTGGTTTGATTCCTATCTTCGGGGACGCTCACAATGTATCCGCTCCAATGACACTTATTTCAACTGGTGTAATCTTATAACGGGTGTATCCCAGGGTGGCGTCTTGTCTCCTTTGCTGTTCCCCGTTCACCGTTTTTATCAACTCTGTAGCAAAAATAATATCCTTCAAATTCCATCTTTATGCAGACGATTTGGCATCTGAAGCTAAATTGGCGATACAAGCACTGAATGATGACTTGGAGAGAATTAGTCGTTGGTCCAGATCACATGGTATAACTATTAATCCAAGTAAGTCTCAAGCAATTATAATAAGTAGCAGATACACTAGTAGCTTAAGGTGGCCCTAGTCGATGGCACGAACTAAGTGGTGGGCGGGGTAAAAATGCATGCTATCTCAGCTGACATCACGTACGAAAGGGATAGACGCTTGATGAGCAGTAAGAAGCTAGTGCGCACATATATACGCACTCGAGTGACGCAATGCGCGACGGCGTCATCGCGTACCTACCTATGCGATTCATTTTTGAATAATAACATAAACTCAAACGGCAATTGTGAGCTCCGTGTCGCAGTGGCTTAGCAATGAGGCTGCGCTGAGGGCCGCGGGTTCGAATCCCGCTCGGAACAAATATTTCTATGGCCTACAAATAGTTGTTCCGGGTCTGGATGTTTGTCCTTGTGCAATTTATGTTTGTAAACTGCCTCCACGATGCTGGAGAAAATCCTAATGTGGGGGTAACGTATTTTAAAAAAGAGAACGGAGAGAGAAAACAAATTGGTATTATTATAACTTAGGATCTGCTGTGTGAAACGTCATCATCATCATCATTACAGCCCTTCACAAGTCCACTGCTGAACATAGGCCTCCCCCAAGTAATGCCACAAAGCACGGTCCTGAGCCACCTGCATCCATCGACTTCCTGCATGTCTTACCAGGTCGTCACTCCATCTAGTGGGGGGTCGCCCTACACTACGCCTACCGGTACGAGGCTGCCACTCGAGAACCTTTCTTCCCCATCGGTTATCGGTTCTTCGAGCTATATGGCCGGCCCATTGCCACTTCAGCTTACTAATCCGTTGGGCTATGTCGGTCACTCTGGTTTTACTGCGGATATCCTCATTTCTGAGTCTATCACGCAGAGAAACTCCGAGCATAGCCCTCTCCATAGCTCGCTGAGCGACCTTAAGCGTCCTCATACGGCCAGCAGTGAAGGACCACGTCTCAGATCCGTAAGTCATCACTGGCAACACGCACTGGTTGTACAATCTAGTTTTTAGAGATTGAGGTATACCTGACGAAAAGATATGCCTTAATTTCCCGAACGCTGCCCAGCCGAGTTGAATCCGTCGATTGACCTCTCGGTCGAAGTTGGACTTACCTAGTCGGACTATTTGACCCAGGTAAACGTATTCGTCAACAACTTCGAGCATAGTGCTCCCAACAACTACCGGCATAGGTGTGACATGGACATTGAACATGATCTTTGTTTTGTCCATGTTCATCTTAAGACCTATCCGTTGGGAGGCACTATTGAGGTCATTGAGCATAGTGCTTAAGTCCTCCAGCGATTCTGCCATAAGGACTGTATCGTCGGCAAATCGAAGGTGAGTGATGTACTCGCCATTGATGTCAATACCGTATCCTTTCCAGTCCAGTAGCTTGAAAACGTCTTCCAATGCAGCGGTGAAGAGTTTCGGGGATACAACGTCACCCTGTCTTACACCTCTCTGCAGTTGGATAGGTTTCGAGCTCTGGTTCTGTACTCGGATAGCCATCATAGCCCTACTGTACAAACACTTCAGCACTTCGATATACCGACAGTCAACTTGGCACCGCTGAAGGGACTGTAGCACCGCCCAAATTTCGACGGAATCAAAGGCTTTCTCATAGTCCACATACGCCAGGCAAAGTGGCAGATTGTACTCTTCAGTCTTCTGTACAATCTGCCGCAGGGTATGTATGTGGTCTATGGTACTGAAGCCTTTTCGGAAACCGGCTTGTTCGGGAGGCTGGAAGTCGTCAAGTCTGCGTGCGAGACGATTCGTAATGACTCTCGAAAACAGCACGTAGACGCGGCTCAGAAGGGAAATCGGTCTGTAGTTCTTTAAGAGAGCGTTGTCGCCTTTCTTAAAGAACAAGACCACCGCACTTCTGCTCCACGCCTCTGGAGTAGTGCCACCATGGAGGACGGAATTGAAGAGCTTCTGAAGGACTTCAAGTACCGGTGTTCCACCCACTTTCAGAAGCTCCGCTGTAATTCCATCCTCGCCTGGGGCCCTGCCGTTTTTAAGGTGCTGGAGAGCCATTCTAATCTCGCTTAGACTGACGTCCGGGATATCATCGGAATAGTGTCGGATAAGACTTGCTCTTGGATCGTTACTCACACTTGCGTGTGGCTCCAACGATGTTGTGTACAGCTGCCCATAGAACCTCTCAATCTCACTCAAAATCTCAGGTGTCCCGGAAACGATGTTGCCACACTCAGTCTTCAGCCTTGACAGTTGGCTCTTTCTGGCAGACAGATCTCTGGCAAAGACTTTGGAGCCCTGGTTCCGCTCGATCGCTTCTTTAATACGAGAAGTATTAAAGTTGCGTAAGTCTCGCCGTATGCATTTGGAGATCTGTCTGTTCAGTTGCCTGTATGCTGTCAAATCTGTTGACGATTGCAGCCTCATCTCCCGTCTAACAGCCATGAGATTAAGAGTGTGATCGGAGAGTTTTTGTGTTCTTCTGCGGCGGGTCTTGCAGAACTTAGCTCCGACCGCATGGACAGTTTCCACGAGCTTGTCGTTCATATCGTCCACTGCATTGCAATCTTCTAGGCACTGGAAGCGGTTACGTAACTCGAGCTGAAAGGTTTCGGGATTCTGGATTAGAGCACGAGGGGGGACGGAGCGTTGACTTCATTAGACGAGACCTTTCCAACTTAACGTTTAGGTTCAGTGTGCCTCTAACCATTCGGTGAGCGCTGCCAGTTTTCACCCTTGCGATCACTGAGACATCACTGAACAGTTGGCGTCTGGTCGTCATAATGAAGTCAATCTCATTTTTTGTCGAACCGTCGGGCACTCTTCAATAAATGACAGCAAATCAACCGCGATTGCTGCTATCGCCTATCTATGCATTCTTTACGCAATCACACAATATAATATCATCGCCTATCTATGCATTCTTTACACAATCACATAATATAATATCACGCCTGTACCCACTAAAGGGACATAACTCTCAATTAAAAATGGTAACATAAAAAACTTTTTTTGAAAAAAAATTCTAAAATTTTTACACTAATTTTCTTTTTACTTTTTAAATTTTACATTTCTAAAACAAACACAAAAAAGTGTAACAATTATGTTTTCTTTATGTTTTTGTATTTTATTGTAGGTTATGCAAATATTACTGTAGGTACTATGTATTCTAAATAGGTATTTACTTACCATAGCTAGTTAGCTATAATAGCCCACAGGCAACTCCCCGAAGTATATGCCAGCCAGTGTCAGGATCGCTGGCATATGCCAAGGGCGTGAAACACTCAACACAAAAAAAAAAAAAAAAAAACTGCTTTTTCGACAGCGCGATTTTGATGTGAGTGGGGCTTTTATATAGTTTATTTAGTTTTATATAGTTTGTTTAGATTTATATAGTGGGGCTTTTATATAGGTTAATTAAATAAATAGAAAATGTTAGTTTGTAAAATGTTTATTGATTGATTGTGTTCAATAGCGGTTTGCAATATTCTCTTAGTACTTAGAAAGTTATCAACAATAGGCATTGTGTCACTGCAGGGACAAGCACAAACGTCTATCAAAATAGTAACGTATATAAACGGAATACTAACAGCACAGACTTCCTTACAGAAGTCCAAAGAACACGTCTAGACAAGGTAAGTAATTAGAAGAAAACTACAATTTAGAGATCGATTGTAAATCAAATTCACAGTACAGACACAATTAGCGAAATATAAATAAAATTTTGATTTATTTTATGATAGATAACGCTAGTTGAAAACTAAACACTGTATGGGAATGACATTACTGAACGAGTCAGGTGGTCAGTCCAAACAAATAAAAGGCGCGATTGTAGAAAGAGATTCGTTACGAAACGTTTGTAGGTTAGGGGGCTTGGCCTGTTTATGCTATTCATAACGAAGGCTATAAAATATGTACAACTTAGAAACTAAATCCTATGTGTACTTATCTGTATTCATAACCCAATATCTGAGGTAGTTTGATGCACTCCTTAGTTTTTATATAGTTCATATTATTCTGTAATAAATTAAATCTAATCCAAAATATACTATAGTACCATAGCAAAGCTACTACTATTTTATTTAGTAGTAGCTTATACAACATGTAACAAAAACCCTGTTCGTGTTAACTGCGTTATCAGAATCAGTATCCAAGTATATAGAAATAATTTTTTTCAAAAAAAAAAACACAATTTTTTTATTTTAATGAAAAAAAAATTAATTTGCAAATTGTATGTGGTTTTATTATATCTGCATTGGCCGAGGAGTAAGAGGATTGTCAAAGACCCCGCATTACCGATACTCGTGTGAGTTAGAGGAAATAAAACCACACACAATTTGCAAATTAATTTTTTTTTCAGTAAAATAAATTTTTTTCAAATGCGTTTTTTTGAAAAAAAAAATATTTCTATAAGCTTGGATACTGATTCTGATAGCACACTTAACGGGAACCACAGGGTTTTTGTTACATGTTGTATAGTAGTATAGTAAATTATATATAAAAAATATGAGTGTGTCTGAGGTAAGGTTAAATATAAACAAATATTTTGCCAAGTGCGAATCGGACTTCCGAGCTTCCGTACCATCTTACAAGATTTAAATACCTGTACACATATTACTATCGATCAAAAAAAAGCTAAAAATACACGTTTCTTTTTCTAGTAGAAAATCCTTTAATTTCAAATTTATTTTTACTATTTGCTGTTATAGCGGCAACAGAAATACACGTTCTGTGAAAACTACAACCATCTACCTATTACCGATCATGAGATGCAGCCCGCTGACAGACAGACACACGGACAGCGGAGGCTCCGTAATAGGGCCCTGCTGGTTACCCTTCG
The DNA here is from genome assembly GCA_907164705.1 of Parnassius apollo. Taxonomy (NCBI): domain Eukaryota; kingdom Metazoa; phylum Arthropoda; class Insecta; order Lepidoptera; family Papilionidae; genus Parnassius; species Parnassius apollo. The sequence continues at coordinate 131,994 of CAJQZP010001398.1, forward strand.
GGTACGGAATCCTAAAAAGTACTTAGTTGTCCACTCACATCTGTATGATTCTTTCTTCAAAGGACCATATTAGCCTGGTTCTCGTATGACATGACCAATGTAATACCCGGACCGACCTCTCTGAGTTTGTTTCGATAGATCGGGTGCTTCTTCTCAGTTTCATGTTTATGTTGTGTTAGTGTTTTTTAAAAAAACAACTTACAAAACAAATTTTATTTATCATTGACTGCCCTTCTTAGATTCTTATGTACTTACATAAATTACATTAGGTATATTAGGATATGAGATTCCTATACGTAAGCACGATTATCGAAAATCTAAAAATTACCTATTCTAATAATAGATAATTTTAAGATTTTCGATAATCGTGCTTATCTATGAGATGTTTTCGTTAGTTAGCAAATTAAAGTAGTTAAGTGCCTAATGTACTACCTGTATCGAAAGTTCATTAATGTGTACCTACCTGTTTTCAATTTTAATAAATAAAATGTGCTTCAAAAAAAACTTATGGGCACATTTTAGCAGCTATATTCATCCGGCTTCAGCAATGGACACGAACAAAAGGAAGCAATTTTTCTAAATAAAGATGCGGCTAACCTAGTGAGCATGTATGAGTGCGCGCTGCGACACCCCCCCCCTCCGTCCGTCCCACTGATCGGGGAAACAATTTGTAGCGAAAGGCAAGATGATTTACGAGGGTGGATTGAAAAGTACTCGGCCTAACACAGATCCATTCAATTCTAAAAATCAAATCTACCCACATTATTTAGTTCAGTTCAGACTAGTTCACTGTGTGAAGTTCGAAACGTGTGCGATAATTAGTTGTGATTTTATAAATTTATTAACAAAGTAATCGGACATAATTTCCGCGAGTGGAGCAAATCGAGCAGCGTGCCGTCATTAAGTACCTCCATAAGAAGGGGCTATCATCAAAAGCCATCCATGATGACATGGTCAGTACATTAGGCGATTGTGCTCTGTCATATTCATCCGTCAAAAATGGATAGCAGAATTTAAGCGTGGTAGAGAGAGTGTGAAAGATGAACCCCGCTCTGGAAGGCCTTTGACGTCAACTACTGACGAAAATATTAAAAAAGTACTTGATTTAATAATGGGAGACCGCAGATTAAAAATTAGAGAGATAGCCGAGATTATAGGCATCTCTTATGAACGAACTCAAAACATCATTGTCAACGAGTTGGGTTTCCACAAGGTGTCTGCGAGGTGGGTTCCGCGACTGCTTTCAGTTGAACAAAAAAGGACGCGATTGACTATTTCACGCGACTGTTTGGAGTTATTTGAAGCCAATGCAGATGATTTTTTGAATCGTTTTGTTACTATGGACGAAACATAGGTTCATTACTGTACACCGGAAACAAAACAACAATCAAAACAGTGGAGAAGACCTGGTTCACCACCCCCTAAAAAGGCTAAGTCGATTTTGTCGGCAAATAAGGTGATGGCTTCAGTATTCTGGGACTCGAAAGGTGTGATTATGATTGATTATCTTGAAAGGGGTCAGACTATAAACTCTGATTACTACTGCACCTTACTACGTCGTTTACGAAAGGAAATAAAAGAAAAACGTCGAGGAATGCTCAGAAGAAAAGTCCTGTTTCATCAAGATAACGCCTGTGTTCACACGTCAGTACAGTCAATGGCTGAAATTCACAACTGTGGCTTTGAACTGTTACCGCATCCGCCATATTCACCTGATCTGGCACCATCAGACTTCTTTCTGTTTCCTAACCTAAAAAAGCACTTGGGAGGTCAAAGATTTTCGACAAACGACGAGGTCAAAGCAGCTGTAGACGCATATTTTGACTCTAAGGAAGAATCATTTTTTTTCAACGGTCTAAATGCTTGGAAGGGGAGGTGGCAAAAGTGTATTGAACTTGATGGTGATTATGCAGAAAAATAAAAATATAACTGATTTAATATGTGTTTATTTTCTTGGTTAGGCGCGCGAAATTTTATAAACAGACCTTTGGTAGTCTGGATGTCATGAAAAATTTATTGAATGTATCTGTTTAAAATAAAATTATTTGCATTTTTGAACAACTAATCTATCCCTGTATGGTAACTGTTTTGTAATTTTCGTTCTTCTTATGGTTATTATTTCCGCCCAAAGATGTGTTAAAACTAGTGTTTTCTACGCTTATAACTTTTAAACATACTGTTACGCCACACCGCCACAGCCAATCACAGCGCACCATTCAAGCCAGCCAATCGTAGCCAAGCCAAACCAAAGCCACCACTCTAATTACCGGATGCCTCTGGTAGGGGGTCCAGCTATATAGTGCCTTACAACCTCATTTTTGGGAGTTCTTATAATACCGCTCTTATAAGACGAAACGCTGTCGAAATATTAAAATTAAATAAAATTATTGTGCTTATAGTTTTCTACCCTCTTTTATTTTAATAACTGTTACATCTCAGAAGTGGGATAAGAAGTGAAAACTATGAAGCGTGGTCACGTCAATATGCCAAGAAAAGGCCATAATGTCCGCCCTCAAGAATGGAGTGAATCACCATGTGAAGATTCATCAAATAAAAGCGACACTGAAGACGAGGACACACAACCAAATACTCCTCCAGCACGGAAAATCCTTAGAAGGCTATTGGAAACCGAGGTACAAAAGGCAATGCAAGGGTTAGACGAAGAGTTACCCTCCGTAACCACAGGAAAAGAACACCGCGCGGCCTTACTTATTCCAGAGTTCGACCCCGATAGTGAAGAATGTAGTACTGCAACAGCATGGCTCAAAAAAATAGATCAACTCGGCGAAATTCACGGCTGGAGCGAAACTACAAGGTCGTTTTACCTGCAACATAGACTAAGAGGTCAAGCAAGACGATGGTACAATCGGCTTGATGAGTACGATTATTCCTGGCAAGAATGGAAGCAGATGCTGGTGCGTGCTTTTCCTAAACATCGCGATTTCGGAAACATGTTAGAAGAGATGATGAGCAGAAAGAAACTACCAACGGAATCGATGACTAAATACTACCAAGATAAAGTGGCCATGTGCTTCCGGTGTAAGTTGTCTGACAACGCAACAGTCTCCTGCATCATTCGTGGTCTACCATCATCTCTACAAGCGAACGCGAGAGCATATCAGTGCGAGCATCCCGAAGAATTATATGAAGGTTTCCTTTGTGCACTGGACGATTATCAACCGCCGTCAACGTCAATTGGAACACGTGTGCAAAATAAAGATACCAGCAATCGACAGATAATCGATAAAAAATACACACCTATTAACCCTGACATTGATCCATGTCCGCGCTGTAAGAAGACCGGCCACATATTACGTAACTGCCCTTATCCAGATTCGCGAACATGCTTCAAATGCGGCAAGCAAGGCCACATTGCTACGCGCTGCACAATCGCTCTGAAACCTGCAACAGCGATTGAAGGTAAAGTTATGGAAATTAAATTTTTACAAAACCACAATAAGATTTACGAAAAAGTGGTAAAAATCAACGGCATTCACGTTAAATCTTATATTGACACCGGCAGCCAAGTAAATGTACTATCTATCCACGTGTCGAGACTATTGGATCTCAAAATTAGCCCGACCAACATCATCCTAAAAGGATTCTCGGGAGAGCATTTACCCAGCTGCGGAGAGGTAGCTTTCAAACTAGAGATTGATAATATGCATATCCCTTGCAAGGCTCATTTAACAGACGTAGATATGGGGAACATCAATCTTTTGGTTGGACAACCCATCATCAACAGTGATGGAATGACTTTAGAGGTCAGGGAAGGAAAAGCCACTCTGAAACACGACACTGACTTTATAAGACAAATGGATGCGATTGAAGAACGCGTTCGCTTTAAGGTCGTCACTACAGAAAAAGAGTCTCTATTGCCTGGACTTTCTATCATCAAAGTCAACGTGATAGATAATGATGAAGATAACGACGTCGTCACTACGCCACAACATTATGAGCTACGAGGTGTTTCGTACTCAATTCCCGCCACTCTGCTACGAGGCACCGTCGGGTACATCAAAGTCATCAACAATGGAGCTCAAAACGTCATCTGGGAGCAGGGAGAGGTGCTGACCAGAGCAGATAGCTGCGTCGCCTCACCGCCACCAGAAGTTCAGGTTAGCCCACAAAATTACACTTTGCCATTGACTTCAGTAACCAAAGCCAGTAATGATTGTTATAGCAACTCTATAGCATCTCTGTTGCACACTAGCCTAGCCCATGTTAGCACTATTGGGGGAATAAACGTAGAAGATATTAAGTCGGGTCCATTAAATAAAAACGATCACGATAGTTTAATTGCCTTATTGACTAATTACAGTGACTGTTTTGCGAATAAAACACAAGACTTGGGATGTACAGATTTATTAAAAATGAAAATAAAATTAACAAGTGATCAGCCTATATACCGCCAACCCTACCGTTTGTCACATAGTGAGCAGGAGATAGTTAGGTCCAAAGTCACCGAATTATTAGACGCAGGTATAATCCGAGAGTCTGAATCTTGTTTTGCTTCTCCAGTTATCATTGTAAAGAAAAAGAACGGCGATAGTAGGCTCTGTGTCGACTATCGAGCACTTAATGCTATTACAGTCAAAGATAGGTATCCGTTGCCCAATATCGATGATCAGGTTTCAAAGTTAGCTGGCAAGAGGTTCTTCACAAGTCTTGATTTAGCACAGAGTTACCATCAGGTTAAAATTGATCCTGAAGACATATACAAAACCGCATTTATCACACCGCAGGGGCACTTTGAATATACGCGTGTCCCGTTTGGATTGGCTAATGCACCAGCAGTTTTTATGCGGCTTATAAACAAGATCGTAGATTCATTACGAAATCCCAATAACTTTTCAAAAGGCGGTAGTACGAAAACACGCAATAATTTTACGAACGACTATGAAGTGTTAGCATTTTTAGACGATTTGTTATTACCATCATTTGATGTGCAGTCAGGCTTAGATATTTTAGAGAAGGTTCTTCATAAATTAAGATTAGAAAATTTAAAACTAAACATGAGTAAGTGTTCATTTTTACAAAATAAAATCACATACTTAGGACACGAAATTACACCGAGTGGCATTCAACCGGGCGAATATAAGTTGGCAGCAGTGTCACAGTTTCCCACTCCTAGTAACGTTCACGAGATACGTCAATTTATTGGGTTATGTAGTTACTTCCGTAAATTTATTAAAAATTTCGCGTTAATTGCTCGCCCATTAACCGACTTAACAAAGAAAAACGTAGCGTGGAATTGGGGCCGTGAACAATCTAATAGTTTTGAACAATTAAAACAATGTTTGTGTACAAAACCTATACTAGCTTTATATGACCCTGCATTACCGACGGAGATTCATACGGATGCATGCAAAACAGGTATCGCAGGCATTTTGTTGCAAAAACAAACTGATAATTCATTACGCCCCGTTATGTATTTCAGTAGGGTAACGAGTAAAGAAGAAAGCATGTATCATAGCTACGAGCTTGAAACTCTTGCGGTAGTCGAATCGTTGCGTAGGTTTAGGGTGTACATCGTAGGCAAACATGTCAAGGTCGTGACTGATTGTACAGCCGTTCGTGCCACTTTAACTAAACGTGACATTATCCCGCGTATAGCCAGGTGGTGGCTTTCAATCCAAGATTTTGATATGAGTGTAGAGTATAGACCAGGAGAGAGGATGAAACATGTAGACGCGTTAAGTAGGAACCCAATCGATACTGTGAATGTGAATCGCCTTGAAGTGTCAGACTGGTTTTATACTGTCCAGTATCAGGATGACAAGTTGAAGCGAATCGTCGACCAGCTTAGGGATGGCTCAGCCGCCACTGAAATAACAAATAATTATGTATTCTTAGATGATAGATTATATAAAAAGACATTGCATGGTAATCGTCTCGTAGTGCCAGCATTAGCTCGATGGAGGCTAGTCCAGATGCACCATGATGACATAGGACATGTAGGTTTCCAAAAGTGTATGGAATTGATAAAAAAATACTACTGGTTTACAAAATTTACTCGCTTTATTAGAAAGTATGTTACTGCTTGCCTTAATTGTGCTTATGGTAAAAATGATCATGGAAAGAAAGAAGGAAAATTGTTCCCTATTCCCAAACCCACAGAGCCCATGATCATGATTCATGTCGACCACTTAGGCCCATTTTGCAAGACAGCCAAAGGCTATCAGTATATGCTGGTTATAACAGATTCCTTTTCTAAATTTGTTATTGCTGAGCCAACTCGAACACTCAATTCCGTGGAAACCATTAGAGCACTCAGAAAAATATTCAGTTTATTCGGTTACCCCCATAAACTTGTAAGTGACCATGGGAAGGCTTTTACCAGTAGACACTTCAAAAGGTTCTCGTCTGATAAACAGTTTAGGCACATCTTAACCTCCGTCGCATGCCCGCGAGCGAATGGTCAAGTGGAACGCACCAACCGTACCATATTGAATGCCTTGTGTGCCACAGATCCTAGCGAGGCTGCAAATAATTGGGCGAACAGCTTACCTGATATTCTCTGGGGTATTAACAATACCGCGAATGAAAGTACAACCTACAAGCCCTATGAATTGATGTTTTCCAAAAGCTCAAGGCCACGTTGTGACATTGTTACCAATGAAAGTGTCAGTGAGCCAGTGGAGGTTAGGCGTAACAAAGCCAGTGCACAGTTAAGAATAGCCAGTGATAGGATGAAACGTAACTTTGATGAGAAGCGCAAAACAAGTCGTATCTATAAAAAGGGGGATTTAGTTCTTTGGCGGCAAGCACCAACAAGTAGTGCAACTAAGGTGAACACTAAACTTGACGACGTGTTCTCAGGTCCATATATCGTAATCAAGGTGTTGGGCAATGACAGATATAGGATTCGAAGTATTAAGGGACTCCGAGGCTACAGGGCCTTCACAGGCCTGGTTGCAGCGGACTCCTTGAGGCCATATCACAGTACGGTTCCCATATCTGACAGTGCCAGTAGTTCCGATGAACAACTAGAAACCGAGGACCTTATTGATCTGCTAGAAAGTTAACCAAGCTTCTCCCATTGCGGGAGCAATTATTGTTTCAGGACGGCCGAATGTTACGCCACACCGCCACAGCCAATCACAGCGCACCATTCAAGCCAGCCAATCGTAGCCAAGCCAAACCAAAGCCACCACTCTAATTACCGGATGCCTCTGGTAGGGGGTCCAGCTATATAGTGCCTTACAACCTCATTTTTGGGAGTTCTTATAATACCGCTCTTATAAGACGAAACGCTGTCGAAATATTAAAATTAAATAAAATTATTGTGCTTATAGTTTTCTACCCTCTTTTATTTTAATAACTGTTACAATACTCTTTTTTTTACTTTTTTGTTTCCATACAGGGCTAGATAATGATGAGGCAAAGTGAAATCATTTTTTATTTTGAACGTACACCTACAAACAGTGGAGTAATCGCCAGACTACGTTTGTATGGAAGAATAAGCGACTAGTGTACCCTTAATTGATAAATGCACCCTGCCAGATGTGATTATCAATGGCATATCAATTGCGTATACTGAATCTGTGAAGAACTTGGGCTTAATTATTGACAATACGTTGTCATGGGGTCCTCACGTAATGGACTTAAGCAGAATAATTTATTGTGTTTTCACTTGTTAAAACGACTTCAAAGTTTTTTACCCTTATCAACGAAAATCTCTCTTGTTCAAACTCTTATTTTGCCCATCTTAGATTATGCTGATGTCTGTTTTTTGGATGCCACAGAAGAGCAATTAAACAAACTTGAGCGATTGCAAAACCTTTGTATTCGGTACATTCATGTAACATTAAGGGTCCGCAATCAGTTAGGATGTGCAGAGGCGTTTCTTCCGTTATGGAACAGAACCGACACATCCTTGAGTTGCTTAGTCCCAGGATGGACACGTGCTTTTTAAGACAATAGTGTCCAGTTAGGGTTCTTGTCAGAATGTGCAAAATATTTATACTTAATCCCAGGGCTTCTGAAGCGAATTTACGATTAAAAGCACAGATTAAGGTTTTAGAATGTTTTAAGCCTGGTGTGTCAGACCAGATCTTAAGCAATTTATTGTGAAAAAGAGTTTCAAGGATCAATCGGGCTAGACTTCTTGAGATTCCACAAAATGGCTCAAGTCCAAATTGTGTACACTTTGAGCCCTCCCGTGCAAGTTTGTCGGCAAATTCTTTGCCTACAATACCCGCGTGACCCGGAACCCATCTTAAGACGACTCTGTTGCATTCCAGGGCGTTTAAACGGTTCACGCAGTCTCCAACTAGCTTCGAGTTCACTAACTTTGACCTCAGCGCTAGCAGTGCTGCTTGACTGTTAGTTTATTATATAAATTATATGGTTGACGTAATGTTTTTGCAGATTGATTTCCGCACACTAAAGTATGGCGAAAATGTCTTCCTGGAAGATAGAGGTGAATCTACCCAAATTCATACTAAGTTTGAATTTGGGGCGTTCCCCGTAAAATCCAAAGCCTACGTTGAGGCCCATTTTAGACCCATCGGTATACCATATGACGCTACCGACCTCACGGATAACTTGGCCATTCACCCAGTTTTCTCTGGAGGGTGATTCCACTATATACTTTTTATCAAAAGTGTGTAGTGGACGCATAATATCTGGGATCATGCATAAGACCGGTGTTTCCTTAACACATTCTGTTCCCCCCACTCGGATCCGAGAGAACGGGAGCCACGGGGGCACTTGCAGTGCTACCGCGCACTCGGATCCGAGCGGTCACCTAGTACACTTTTCTCTCCAGTCATTATAACTTTGGCATTCGAGACAAGTGCAAGTTACTTAATGCGGCCACTCCGATAAATTATTTAATTAAGAAAATCATATATTAGTTTTTTATTTGTCGTTGTAGTTTATTTTTTTGTAGTGGTAGCTTGAACGTACGAACGACTTGGACTTTTTGAATCAATATTCCAGTCATGAAGATATTTATTCTCAAGGTTGGGAAAAAGAGATGTGGTCAAGTACAGATGAGCCGAGTAGTAGCAGTGCTAATAGTATTTTCGGCATGAGAACTAAACGTAAACAGTTGAAGATGACGTCCAGGAGTAAAACAACAACAGGTACGCGTGATGCTGGAAAATGCTCCTACACTTAACATATCGCTACTGCAATCCGATGCACCCACTCCTGATTTGTATGTAATTTGTAAGGTCGAATATATCTACTCCTGTATTATCAGCTCTGAGATCGGAACCACGTACTCTTAACACTTCGCATTAAAATCTTGATGTTCCTTTGCCTGACAATCTGAACAATATTTCACCTTCTCGAAAAGGAGCGACTAGTACTTGGAGCAGTGACCGGAATTCAATGAAAACATTTAATTTCACTAAAGAGCAAGAACTTCTTGTGCCCCCTCCATCGGATCCTTACGAGGCATTTCGATTAATTATTGATTATGATCTGTTGGACCTCATTTTCCGGGAGATTAGTCTTGATATTAGTACCAATGCTATGAAAATATTTACTGGAGAATATGTGACCAAATATTCAAGAATAAATCAGTGGAAAGATTTGACTTGGGAAGAACTATTTACATTTCTAAGACTTCTCCATACTAGTACAATTCACCTTAACTGAATAAGTGACTCATAGATATATCATGGATCATTTCAAAAACAAAATAGATATGATATACTGTCCAGGAAAACAGTTATATTTGGACAAGTCAAAAGTTTTGTGGCTAGGTCGGTTGCTGTTCAGGCAGTATATTAAAAACAAAAGGCACGGCATCAAGCTATATGTTCTCGCAAAGCAAGATGGCACCGTTTTAAAATTTCAAGTATATGCTGGATCAAACGATAAGTAAAATTAAAGCCATCGGCAATTGCCCAATATAACAATTTTATATCTATCGTAGATCTACAGGATCAGATGCTGGCGTATTACCCGCATCAAAGAAAAACGTTGCGGTGGTACAAAAAATTGTTTGTCCACATGTCATTTTACTTGTATAACAAATTTTATTCAATTGATAAAGTCTATATGATTTGTCTTAAGATATTGGAAAGTTTACTGCCTAATCTTCGTGAAGTTTATCGACACAAAGCTCTGACATCATCATCATCATCATCATTACAGCCCTTCACAAGTCCACTGCTGAACATAGGCCTCCCCCAAGTAATGCCACAAAGCACGGTCCTGAGCCACCTGCATCCATCGACTTCCTGCATGTCTTACCAGGTCGTCACTCCATCTAGTGGGGGGTCGCCCTACACTACGCCTACCGCTACGAGGCTGCCACTCGAGAACCTTTCTTCCCCATCGGTTATCGGTTCTTCGAGCTATATGGCCGGCCCATTGCCACTTCAGCTTACTAATCCGTTGGGCTATGTCGGTCACTCTGGTTTTACTGCGGATATCCTCATTTCTGAGTCTATCACGCAGAGAAACTCCGAGCATAGCCCTCTCCATAGCTCGTTGAGCGACCTTAAGCGTCCTCATACGGCCAGCAGTGAAGGACCACGTCTCAGATCCGTAAGTCATCACTGGCAACACGCACTGGTTGTACAATCTAGTTTTTAGAGATTGAGGTATACCTGACGAAAAGATATGCCGTAATTTCCCGAACGCTGCCCAGCCGAGTTGAATCCGTCGATTGACCTCTCGGTCGAAGTTGGACTTACCTAGTCGGACTATTTGTCCCAGGTAAACGTATTCGTCAACAACTTCGAGCATAGTGCTCCCAACAACTACCGGCATAGGTGTGACATGGACATTGAACATGATCTTTGTTTTGTCCATGTTCATCTTAAGACCTATCCGTTGGGAGGCACTATTGAGGTCATTGAGCATAGTGCTTAAGTCCTCCAGCGATTCTGCCATAAGGACTATATCGTCGGCAAATCGAAGGTGAGTGATGTACTCGCCATTGATGTCAATACCGTATCCTTTCCAGTCCAGTAGCTTGAAAACGTCTTCCAATGCAGCGGTGAAGAGTTTCGGGGATATAACGTCACCCTGTCTTACACCTCTCTGCAGTTGGATAGGTTTCGAGGTCTGGTTCTGTACTCGGATAGCCATCGTAGCCCTACTGTACAAACACTTCAGCACTTCGATATACCGACAGTCAACTTGGCACCGCTGAAGGGACTGTAGCACCGCTCTGACAATAAAGCTCGAACTCACAAAAATAGAAAAAAATTAGAATCAGACAAAAGAAAGTTGGTCGTATTGTGAAAGAAATGAAGCAAGTGATTAGAAAATAATGCAAAGGATGCAGAACTCAGAAGAAGAGGGTGCAAACAATTTACGAATGCAAGCAATGTGAAGGTTCTCCAGGATTCTGCACAGTGTTTCTGTAAAGCACACTCTTAAATCTTAAATAAATTTAATACTTCACAATGACAGCGGACTTGTCGTTTCGTTGTTTTTGTTCTTCGACTTTTAATTACTTTTTAATTTTTCCCATATTGTTAGTTACTTTTTCAATACAATTTGTCAAACCGTCAGGAGTTTATTTCATTTTAGTAAAACAAGACCGTAAAATTTCAACAAATTATGTAAATAATACAAACTTAGCCTAATAGCCTAAGCAATATGCTTACGCTATTAGACTACACTCGGATCCGTGTATTTGGCTCTAAGCATTGCTGTAGGAAAACTACTCGAATCCGAAAACAGTATTTTTTAATAATAATATTAACTTATGTTATATAAATAGTGCGGTTAATTGAAACCTAATAAAAATCGAAACAAAAAAATATTCGCTTTTGGGGAATGATTATTTTGTCAATGTTCTTTGGCAGTGAAAGTGTTAATTAAGTCGAGCATAGATCTCTATCTGTAGGAGAGCAAGCTCAGACCGCCCTGGGCGTTAATCCTATACAAACTAGCCCCCGCCTCCTTGTCTAGATAAAGATCAAGGGGCGTTAGGCATAGAAGTGCATTAATAGCCGCTCCGGGCGGTGATCGCATAGCTCCAGTTGCCATTAAGCAGGCAGTCTTTTGTAGACTATTTAGTCTGTCCGCTTTGGTTTTCCTTGTTACACCAGACAATAGAGGCGTAGGTGAGAATCGGCCTCACTATGCTGCTGTACAGCCATAGGACCATACTGGGACGCAAGTCCCAGTTGTTCCCGACCAAACGTCTACACGTACATAAAGCAATTTTTGCCGTATGGCATAAGGTGAGAGTTCCATGTTAGTTTTTGGTCGATTGTTACGCTCAAGTACTTTACTTCAGAGGAAAATGGTACTTCTTTACCATTGAGTTTTGGTGGGACTAATTTGTCCAACCGTCTCTTTTTGGTAAAGGGTATTATAGCAGTTTTATCAGCATTAACTGATAAACTATTATCTTTAAGGTGTTTAGGGCTCTTTGTATGACTGACGATAAAGTACTTCGTCGTACTTCAAAAGCCCCTCGCAATGATCACAAGGTCATCAGCATAACCTAGTGTGTCAATGCGTAGGTCTCAATAGTAGTTTTTTCAATAGTAGGTCAACCGCAAGAATCCAAAGAAGTTGCAAAATGGCAGCCTAGTTGAATTAAGTTTGAAACAACGCTATTTTTGTCTTTCTGTTTGAGAGCATCAACATCACCCATCTGATGGTTGTGGGGTCAACATTTTTAGACGTCAGGCCCCTAATCAGCAGTGATGGCGAACTGGCGACTGTCGAAACGTTCTCAATATCTAGAAAGGCGCAAAGAGCTATTTCTTTATCCTCCAGTGCCTTTTAGACCCTGTCAATGACACCTGGGCTGTTTCCGTAAATTTGCCTCTGCGGTAAGCATGCTGGTTGTAATGTATAGGCCCCGTAGCTAGAGCTTCATCCCTTATATATTTATCTATACCTTTTCCAACGTCTTAAGGAGAAAGGAATATAGGCTTATAGGTCTAAAGGACTTTAGTAAAGCGTGGTCCTTTCTACCAGTCTTAGGTATAAATAGAACTTTGACAATTGTCCATCGTTTTGGAATATATCCCCATGCAAAACTTGCTCTGAAGATATTCACCAGATAGGGAAGAAGGATGTCGATACCCCTCTGTAGTTGGATAGGAATTATTCCATCCTCCCCGCTTGTTTTAAATGGTTTAAAGGAGTCAAAAGTCCACTGCACCAGGCTTGGCCTTATTATATTTGCAGCCCTACTCCAGTCGTCATTACAAGGCCTTCGTACGGATCTGAAAGAATTCAAGGCTGAATTCTTGTGTGACCCTGGGAAATAGTTTGACGCTAGTAACTCCAATGTTTCTGTTTCACTATTAGTGAAGTTACCAACAAGCTTTTTAAGAAGCCCGATCTGATTAGGTTTCGCTTTCGATAGTATTTTGTGTAGTCTTATGTAGTGTAGTGTAATTGTTTATCCCGCTCACTCGCCACTCGCAAGTCAATAGTTAAGTTAATCAGTGTCTCAGTCTATCTCTCTCGCTCGTGGCTCCGTCACCTCGTGAGCAACGCGTCGCGAGAAATGAGCACAGAGCAAAGAAATGTTTCAGATCCAAATGATGCATTTGAAACGTTGTTACTGAACTAATCTTTTGAATCACTTCAGTGATTTGGAGCAGTGAGTCGGCTCCGTGAAGTTACACACGCCTAAAGGTGCGGACAGACGTGCTCATTACTAGCACGAAAGCATGCTTTTATTGAGCATGGGCTCATTAGTAGCATATGTGTCGCAGTATTGCTAGTAATGAGCATGCTCTAAAATCAACCGACGTTTGATTTTCGAGCATGCTACCTGAGGCGCGGGTAGGAGAGGGTGCTCCGAATGCATCTGAACTAAACAGGATTGTTTATGAGCATGTTTTATCGAATCGATCTCGATTCGCGACATTTGCTGCGTCAATTTCAAATAAAACAACCCTCGATATATCGCGCTGGGGGGAAGAAAAACTTTTGCTTTTTCTTCTTACGCCATTCGGTTGCAAGCAATATGATTATTTTATTAAGTTCTGTACGGATAGCACTGTCACTATATCTTGGTACATCCAGTTCGGCCGAGAGCCTGGTGCCAAATAGCACGTCTCGTGCTTTGAGAGTGCTTATTGCTGGCAAATGTGAACAGTTGCAGAGCATGCTAATTTTAAGCAAGCTTATGAGCATGCATTTATTTGACCACGTCTGTACGTATCATAATGCACGACTCTAGATATATCCTCGTACATTTCCTCCAGCTCCTCATCGGGATGTGCCGAGGTTGATGCGTGTACCTGAATGATTAGCGAATACCGTTTGTTGATTCTGATTATAAGAGATCGCGGCAAGGTACACAACTTTCGATGACACACTTTCAATCTTTACAACGTTGTTAACGAAAGACTTGTAGACGATAAATCCGACAACTCCTTGGGACAGATGCTCGCCCTCCCGGTGATAGAACAAGTTACCGGATTAGAGGATCACTGTGTCCTCCCCCTCTCTTCGGACTTCGGTTAATCCTATAATATTCCTGCGCAATTTTTCTGTCTTCTTCCAGCTCCAGGTTCTCATCAATGCTCATGGTGCGTGCGTTGTATGTTGCCAATTCGAGTCGTTTTAGATGGCAACCGAATCTCCACCGGAGATTCTTAGCACCCCTGCCCCGCCGTTACCACAGATACCACCATAGCCAGGAATAGCGGGGCCACCGGGGGCTGGGTGCTGTTTATTTGCGACGTCGCTCATGGGGGTATACCGCCATAGTTGCCACTGTTGGAGAGCGGGTTGGCAACCGCAGTTTTCTTTTGGTGTACAATTGCTGTGATCAGGAAGATGCTGCTGCCCATCTCCTACCTGTTTTGCTCTGTCGCCTTTAACGACATCTACGGGAAGATGTGGAGTTGCTAGTGGATATACTTAACCACCAAAACACGGCGTATTTTAGTAATAGTATTAATAATTATTTTAGTTTATTTTTACAAACAGTTGATTCAAGCTATCTTAAATATTCAACGACAGCCCATATTCTTTATAAAATCCACTTTGTGAAAGATTGTCTGCAATACTCGCATGTTAGAGGTCTATGTAGACGACATTAATGGGTTAGTTACTGGCCTAAAACCTCCTTCAGCCCGCACAAAAGCAGCGTGGTGGATTATGCTTTATTTCATCCCTCATCAGATGGCGGCCCATACTCATAAGTGGGTGATTGTAGATTACTACAAGAGCTGTAATGATGATGATGACGATGTACGTCGAAAACCTTTAATTAACCCGAAATTCCTTGATTTTGTGTAGTAATGGTACTGACAGGCGTGCTCAAAAAAGCATGCTCATAAGCCTGCTTAAAATTAGCATGCTGTGCGACTGTTCACATTTGCCGGCAATAATTAATAACACTTCAAAACCTGAAAGCTAAGTTGTACAACCAGTGCGTGTTGCCAGTGATGACCTACGGAACCGAGACGTAGTCCTTCACTGCTGGCCGTATCAGGACGCTCAAAGTCGCTCAGCGAGCTATGGAGAGGGCTATGCTCGAAGTTTCTCTGCGTGATAAACTTAGAAATGAGGATATCCGCAGTAGAACCAGAGTGACCGACATAGCCCAACGGATTAGTAAGCTGAAGTGGCAATGGGCCGGCCATATAGCTCGAAGAACCGACGACCGTTGGGGAAAAAAGGTTCTCGAGTGGCAGCCTCGTACCGGTAGGCGAAGTGTAGGGCGACCCCCACTAGATGGAGTGACGACCTGGTAAGACATGCAGGAAGTCGATGGATGCAGATGGCTCAAGACCGTGCTTTGTGGCATACCTTGGGGGAGGCCTATGTTCAGCAGTGGACTTGTTAAGGGCTGTAATGATGATGATGATGATGAAAGCATACTTTTAAATAAGCATGCTCATAGCAAACTCTGGACAGACGTGCTATTTAGCACCAGGCTCTCGACCAAAATGTGACAGTGCTCTCCGTACAGAACTCGATAAAATAATCATATTGAAAATAATCATAAGCAAACCTGTTCAGACGCGCTCGCAGCACGCCCCCACCTTCTCGCGCCTCAGGTAGCATGCTCGAAAATTAAACGTCGGTAGATTTTTGAGCAAACTCAAAATAAGCATGCTAATTATATAGTACTAATACGTGTACATACGTGCTACTAATGAGCACTTGCTCAATAAAAGCATGCCTTCGTGCTAGTAATGAGCACGTCTGTCGGTACCTTAAAACATTAATTCGTTGTTACTTGTTCAAAAATATACTACACTACTAACCATAATTTTTACTATGATAAAATTGTCTGGCAGAAAAGTTTTTTGGTTTCTGTTTAGATCATTTCACTAACATGCAATGGTTTCAAAAGGAAGGATAGGCCCATTTAAATATTTTACTCATAACTTTTCCCACTGACTTAAAAGTATATATCTATGGATATTTATCACTATGACTTTTCCATACAAGAAAAAGTAGCACATCTGTCATAATACAAACGTTATATCAAAACAATACAGTCATATAAAAAAAAATTCGACCACGGTCGAATTTCGTAGTATAACTATCCTAATTGTACCATTATTTCATAGTTTGTAGTACATAGTATCTTAATAATACTAAGCGAAAATACCATAATTTTACCTAAAGGTCGACTTGTATTATTATTAGGTCCTTTTACATTTTAATATTAACCCTACGATATCGAGAATTTCTGTATTGTACATGGTACCGCGTTTTTTTAATAAAATTAGAATTAGCTTCATTCTGGTCAATCGATGCTCGATCGATGCATTTATGTTGCATCCTTGATACAACTATAATGATGGGCTACCACGATAAAAACTCTATGCTCCAGAAGCAATCGGTTTGAAAACAGAATTTCAAAATATTTTATGAATCAGATTTTCAGATTCAATTAAGCAGATATGGTTTCTTTTGTACTCTTTTCGTTTTAACCTTATTGATAATAAAATATATTAGGTACCAATATTCAAAATTTTACTCACACTAAGTTCTTTAGACAAAAATTAAACAGAAATAAAAATAAAACTATCAAAAAACGAAACGTATAGATAAACTAGACGCGTGACGCCAAAATCCCGGCACATGGGAAAAATAAACATGAAACGTCAAAAGTGATATAATTTTTTTAAAATAGTATAATTTTATTTTCCATGTACAATATTTTTGAGGGTCTAAATCAAACCCTGGCCTAATCCTGGTAACGTAACTAAACTGTAAAATAAAACTTTAAAAATGCGTTTATACAATAATTAAATTGTAACAAAACTAATATAAGGTTATTTACCGATGATACGAGATCCCATGTTTTATTTTTTAAATCTTTGTATCATAATTTTTGCATTTTTTTACCACGCAACTAGACATATTTGTGACAGGCAAATCCGTCTTGCGCGCGCACCATTGTCGACTGATTCGCGTTGGCCCTAAACTGTAATTTTAGGGTCAGCGCACTGGTCCGTTTCCGTAGACAGAGAAACCTATAGACTAATGATTAGCGTGGCCCCGAGTGAGAAATGACGATAACGTAGTTTTAGGTTATACAATAATCTTTATGACTTTTAAACATATTTAGATAAAAAATTTAATTGTTCTAAGGACTGAACTGAACACTATTCACCACTCTTAACCCCTTCAGACACAGCGTCCATTTCAATGGACACGTTTTACTATTGCATGAAATATGAGGTAGATTAATAAAAACGCTAGTGTAAACATTTGATTGTACCGACCACTTACCTAGAAACGTTATGATATACAAAACACCAAAGGATTTATTGTAGGTAGGATGAAATAATTAGTCTGTTGATGTTCGCCATGGATACGCGCAATGCGAGTAAGTCTTTAGTGTTATTTTATTTACTCCAAAACGATTTGATCGATTGTTTAGATATTTTTTATTCTGCATAGTGATCATATTAGCTAAGATACACATTTTTAAAAAATACTAAACATGCGGTTGTTTTCATAATTTTGAAAATAAAGTCGACATCCATTTCAGTGGACATGGGGTCACAATCGTTGTAAACCAAACGTATTTACAATAAAACTTTGTATTGAATTTTACATGTTATTTTTATTCCTTTTTAGGTTTTGATCTATCTAAAAGTCAAGATGTGGATAATTTACTCAATTTATTAGAAAATGGAACAATATCGGATCTCGAAGAAGAGAGTGACGATGAAATTGTACAGGCAATACCACAAAAAATGTTCGTGTAGGTAGTAACATAACGCTACCAACCGAAAGAGAGATAGGTAATCACTCTGAAGAGGAGGACCATATAGTAGAGGAAGAAGACTTAGAGGAGGTAGAATCTAGACCAGGATCAAGTAGTAAGCCTAAAAATGAAATAATTTGGAGAAAAAATTTACAGCTTGAACCACCACAATTCATTTGGTCAGCGCCACCACCATCTGAAATTGATTCACCTCGCGTTCCCATTGATTATTTTTCTAAATATGTATCAGAGTCTCTAATTGAAGATTTTACATTCAATACAAATTTGTATGTGGTGAGAAATGAAGTCCGTAATTTCAAGCCATGTACTTCAACAGAAATGAAAATATTTTTCGGCCTTCATATCATAATGGGTAACCTAAAGTTTCCTCGTATTCGTTTGTATTGGTATTCCAGTTTAGATATGAAAATATTTTTAGAGAACATGGCCAGAGATAGATTTCTTCAGATGAGAAACAATTTGCATGTAATTGATAACAATTCTATTCCACAAAATAACACCGATCGTTTTATCAAAGTTCGACCTTTATATGATTCAGTTAGAAAACGATGTCTAGAACTAAAATTAGAGCAAATATTGAGCGTTGATGAACAGATTGTACCTTTTCGAGGAAAACTTGAAGTCAAACAATATGTCAAGGGAAAACCACAGCCATGGGGTGTAAAGATATTTATGATTTGCGGTAAGAGTGGATTAGTTTATGATTTATTATTTATCAAGGCGCAACTACAAATCTAGACAAAAATGACGTTTTGAAATATGGCACATCTGCTGCTTATGTAAATGCCTTGTCAAAGAGAATAAATAGGTCCGGTCATTACCTCTTCTTTGATAATTATTTCTCTAATTACGTTTTGCTGAAGGATCTTCGCGAGAGGGAAATTTATGCAGGAGGAACGATCAGAATAAATCGTTTTGGAAAACCGCCACTCATAACTGACAAAAAAAGATAGGGGACATACTGATCAAGTTACGAATAATACTAAAGATGTGGTTGTTATCAAGTGGATTGACAACAAAGGTGTAGTACTTGCTTCAAATTTTGTTGGAATAGGAAATCAAGATGAAGTTCGACGATGGAATAAAATATCTAAAAATTACGTAACTATACCGCGTCCTGAACTTGTGCAATTATATAACAATGGTATGGGCGGTGTAGATAAAACTGATTAGTTAAAACTGATTAGTTTGTATCGAATCTTCATTAGATCCAAAAAATGGACATTGCGTGTGATATTTCACGCCATTGACCTAGCACTAACCAATAGCTGGCTGGAATACCAAGAAGATTGCAAAATCTGTAATATACCAAGTACAGACCTTTTGGATTTGTTGCACTTTCGGCAGCGCGTTGCAGAAGCTCTAATAAAAATGGGGCATCCAATTCCTAGCAGAAAAAGAGGACGTCCCGCATCTGGTGGTAGCAGTCCAGTAAATTCACCAGTTACACCAAAACAACACCGTTTCAGGACTGAAATAAGACCAGCGAGCGAAATCCAGTATGACACTATCGACCATTTGCCAGAATATGATCAAAAGAAAGAAGCTACAAGATGTAAAAATCCAGGATGTAAAGGAAAGACGCATGTTTACTGTCTGAAATGTGAAATACATCTGTGTTTTACTGGTGAGCGAAATTGCTTTCGAAAATTTCATCAAAAACAAGAATAATCCTAACAGTTTAAAATGTTAAATAAAAAATAAACTATTATAATAATATTACATAGTTTTACTGACTTCAAAATATTACTACAAAACATTTACTCATTAAATATGTATTAATACAACACTCTAAACCTGATGTCCACTTGAGTGAACATCAAAATTTCCAAAAATCTGGAAACGATAAATCGCATATTTTTACAAAAATCCCTTAATTACACTTCTAAGTCACAGAAAAACCTTAACAATATTTTTATTGATGCTTTATATAGATTCAGGTCCGAAGGGGTTAAGCTCACAAAACACTTTCTTTCTCACTTAAACCAACTTGTAAACTCATTAGTTCGCTATGAACTGTCAAAGCTGTTTAGCAAAGTGTAGTTTGTTAAACAAAAAAACTGGCACGGAGAAAGGGACAAACAATCACATCGCTGTCTCATTTCTATGCAAGACGTATGCATAAATCTATCTTTTTCGTGCGCGAATGCGAAAGAAGGCGTCAATTTGTCTATAGGTTTCTCTGTCTACGTCCGTTTCAGTTGTTCGGTCGGCCCGCTCCTTATGCTAGTAATATATAAGTCAATGCTTACATGTCAAACATTCGACAATTCTGACGTAATTTTTTAACACAATGATAAAATAATGGGGATTAGTTCATTTTACTTGTTTTATAATAAAATTTTAACGTCGGTAAATAATTTTTACCTGTTGGTGATTTTGACGATATTATTAGAGGCACACTGAACCTAAATGTTAAGTCGGAGGGGTCTCGACTAATGAAGTCAACGCTCCGCCCCCTCGTGCTCTAATCCAGAATCCCGAAACCTTACAGCTCGAGTTACGTAACCGCTTTCAGTGCCTAGAAGATTGCAATGCAGTGGACGATATGAATGACAAGCTCGTGGAAACTGTCCATGCGGTCGGGGCTAAGTTTTGCAAGACCCGCCGCAGACGAACACAAAAACTCTCCGATCACACTCTTAATCTATTGGCTGTTAGACGGGAGATGAGGCTGCAATCGTCAACAGATTTGACAGCATACAGGCAACTGAACAGACAGATCTCCAAATGCATGCGGCGAGATTTGCGCAACTTTAATACTGCTCGTATTGAAGAAGCGATCGAGTGGAACCAGGGCTCCAAAGTCTTTGCCAGAGCTCTGTCTGCCAGTAAGAGCCAACTGTCAAAGCTGAAGACTGAGTGTGGCAGCATCGTTTCCGGGACACCTGAGATTCTGAGTGAGATTGAGAGGTTCTATGGGCAGCTGTACACATCATGGTTGGAGCCACACGCAAGTGTGATTAACGATCCAAGAGCAAGTCTTATCCGACACTATTCCGATAATATCCCGGACGTCAATCTGAGCGAGATTGGAATGGCTCTCCAGAACCATAAAAACGGCAAATCCCCGGTCGAGTCGGTCGACGGATTCAACTCGGCTGGGCAGCGTTCGGGAAATTACGACACCTCTTCTCGTCAGGTATACCTCAATCTCTGAAAACTAAAGTGTACAACCAGTGCGTGTTGCCAGTGATGACTTACGGATCTGAGACGTGGTCCTTCACTACTGGCCGTATGAGGACGCTCAAGGTTGCTCAGCGAGCTATGGAGAGGGCTATGCTCGGAGTTTCTCTGCGTGATAGACTCAGAAATGAGGATATCCACAGTAAAACCAGAGTGACCGACATAGCCCAACGGATTAGTAAGCTGAAGTGGCAATGGGCCGGCCATATAGCTCGAAGAACCGATAACCGATGGGGAAGAAAGGTTCTCGAGTGGCAGCCTCGTACCGGTAGGCGTAGTGTAGGGCGACCCTCCACTAGATGGAGTGACGACCAGGTAAGACATGCAGGAAGTCGATGGATGCAGGTAGCTCAGGACCGTGCTTTTGTGACATTACTTGGGGGGAGGCCTATGTTCAGCAGTGGACTTGTTAAGGGCTGTAATGATGATGATGATGATGAAAGCATACTTTTAAATAAGCATGCTCATAGATGATGATTGATCTAATCATTGCACTAAAATACAATATTCTTCAAAGTTAAGATGAAAACACAATGTGAAATTTAGAAAATGTTTTAATGTTTTATTAATACAGTTTAATGATCTATATCGGTTTAATCTTAAAATGAAGTCCAATTAGAGAAAATACTAGACACTTGAGATCTTGCACCAAGTAGTAGAAACACCGAAGACCCTCAGGGTCTCGAGATTGATTAACATCTACCAAAGATCCTGTTTTCGATGTAGTAAATGAAATATGTTCTTCACCAATGACTATCTCCAGCTCCTGAAACAGAAAAAATTCAAGAAATAATAAGCAAGAAGTAAAATTTTAAATGCGGTAGAGCCATGCTGCAGTTATATTAGTAGTATAGTTGTAGCACGAATGGGTCGGCTCGACCAGGGAAGGACCACGCTCTCACAGAATACCAGCGTAAAATAGTAGCTTAATGCTGCTGTGTTTCGTATGGTGAGTGTAGAGAACCGGACTCTTTTTACTGGAAACGAGGCATACCATCGTAGTCCTCAGGGGTGACAACGCATCTGCATTTTGATTCGTAATCGAGGATAGATGTAGATGCCTACATATATATATATATGTGTGTGTGTGTGTGTGTGTGTGTTTGTGTGTGAATAATGAATATATATATATGAATAATGAATGTAAAAATATGCTATTTTAGGAAAATATTCTTAAGATGCAATAATTTTATTAAAACAATAAATATATATTACACATTTTGAAAAGTTGCTGTATAATCTAAGATAAGCTATCCCTGCTATATATTTTTCGTAAATATTATAGGTATATATTATAAGATGTCTTGAGTGACTGACTCATGTACAGTATCAACGCACAGCCCAAACCGCTTGACGCACAAATCTGAATTTGTACAGTAGCTGCATTTTATGACGTAGGCATTCACTAAAAAATGAGGTGAAATAGGATGTTACAATTTGCATGAAACTTTTTATTTTACTGTGCAATTGACTCGAAACTGTAAGTTATTTACAGAATTTCGAGTAAATGAATACATATTTCTCGGATTTCCAAAACCAACTAACGTTGGTGCCAGAGGATGTTAAAAATTGTATAAAGAAAAAAACCGTTTATAGAAGAAATGGTGCAAATATCTTCCATACATATAATAAAAGTGCAAATTGTAGATGTCTGCACATTTTATATTTTTGTAACAAAATTTATTGAGAGGGACTAAAAATAAGTAATTGGATACATTTCTATAATTTTTAGAATAGTCTGTCTTTCTGTTTGTTTGTTAACATATCATGTATAAAGTACTGATTTAAATCAAAATAATCATTAGGAAAATTGTGAAGTGTCGTTTTAGTCTTTGTTTTATTAAAATCGGTTCATCCTATCAAAAGTTATGATTCAACTCCACAGGGTTAGTAATTCATTCTTGGGGCGATATATACGCTGTTACAACAAAATCCCAGAAAATATACAAAATTTGACATACACAAAATTCAAAATCTTTATTAAATTAAGTTTGTATAAAAATGGTTATTATAATATTAAGGAATTTATGGATGATAATAACCCATGAGAAAGGTGATCGCTACCAAGCTGTTTCTAATTTGTTTTGTGTTGTTAATTGTAACACATGATTGTAAGCTATTATTTTAAAAAAATAATCCCACTTTCTTGCAGATTCTTCTCAGTACAGAGGTTTTTTTGCGAACCAGTAGTAATAAATAAGAAAATAAATAAAAAAGCGACTTTCACTAACTATTATTTATAATCCATATTGAATAAAAAAGTTGCTGTTTCTGATTAATATTCTGATATATGGGTACGAAGTACAGGTACGAATTTGTTCAATGGTGGTGTTGAGTGATCGAGGGCATTTTTGTAATTAAGATATGTAAAATAGTGTTCTATAATGATATAATTAAACACAGTAAACAAAAATAATAAATAATAACATAATAATTATTTATAAAAAATATAGAAACCCTAATATCTTAGTAAAAAAGTACAATAGTTAACTAATGTCATCGATAGAAATGATGTTGTGCAAATTATTTATTAAATTGTAAATAAGTAAATTAAGCTTATAATTTTTTTCTTAACCACCGAGTACCTACAACATGATAAATCGAATTTTAAAAGAGCTATAAATTTTTTTTTTGGTATCGGCGAAGATCATAGGGGCTTGGCAGTAGGCATATCATACTTCCCTTTTACAGTCCCAAAGTTTTAAAATTTACATTGTCGTGAAATTGTAAAATTACGTTACACGATTTTGAGTTGTTTTCATATTATTCCTACACATTCTTTTCTAAATATCATATACTTAATTTTTATTTTAGTGTAATAATAAATTAACTACTATATTTTGCTTAAAGCATCATCTGTACAACATGTAACATAATTAACGCACTTTGAGAAAGTAGTTTGTTCAGAATCGTTTCCTATCATTTTTAATATAGGTAATTTTTTATCCCAACTAAAACTACGTACCTAAATTACAGTCACACTAAATCTGTACAAACAGAAATGGACCGTAACTTAGAGCAATAAGACTTTTAAGAGTGCAGTTTTATTGTATTATTACTAATTCTGTCATTCAATAAAAATAAAGAAAAATTAACTTCATTCCAAGCACGTTAAAGTCTTTGCGTTCGTGGATTTGTACTGTGACCACAACATTATATTTATTAAATACATAATATGTAAAATAATTACTTTGCTTGCTGATTTCAACACAATGTTCGTATTGTCTCTTTCGTTTGGACATTTTATATTTCCAATGCAAAAGATAAACAAAAATAAAAGACAACCTAACAGTTTAACGCTATCAAAGAAAATGAAACAATAAACAATATCACGCAACAAAATTAGAGAGAGAGAGCGGGAGTACATGTGTGTGTGAGAATATACTCGTCGTAAAGCGGGCTACATACGACATGATATCGGTGGCGATCTAGGGTGGAGTAGTGGGGATGCCTCCTAGATTGCCTCTAAATCGTGTCGTATGTCGCCTCCTTAAGCGGGCTACATACGACACGATATCGGTGGCGATCTAGAGGGACCTCCTAGATCCTCAAACAGTACTACACACTCGGTGGCATCTAGGGTGATAGTGGGGATGCCTCCTAGATTGCCTCTAAATCGTAGTAGCCATCCTAAGTCGTGGCCGATATCGCCTCCTTAATCGGCTGGCAGGAGCAAAAATGCTTCCTAGATCAGCCGATGCTTCCTAGATCGGGGCACCGCCCCCTCCTTATTGCGTGTGTGTAGCCGCATCGGCCCGATTTCTTTTGGCAGTCGCTGCCGGCAACCCTCGCGGAAAGAAGTTAACAAAACAGTGATACTGAATGACCTTTTTTATATAACAAAATTTTTACATTTTAATCATATAAACGGAGTAGAAGCCTATGGCACTGATATTTTACAAAAAACCAAAAAAAAGTGAATAAAATAAATAAATTAATTGAAATTTTATCGAAATTCAAATCATATCCACCCTAGCCTGTGACCCGGCGAAGTGACATGGTCAAGAATGCCTACTAAACTAATTTTTTTTATTGCCGTTCGTAAAGTAGAGTGTATGATGTAAGTAAGGAGAAGATAAAGCCTCTCCTCAACAACTAACTCCTATTCCAACGCTATCAACACAAGACCGCACTCATATCTCTTACAACTCACAAGACCACACTTCGATCTCTTACGTGCCTTCATCCTCTTATCAACAACTAACTACTACTCCTTCACCATCTTCACATCAACAAACAAGTTATATAAAAGGGAGTATGTCCGAAATTAAGGGTTTCTTTATGTTTAAAAAAAAGATATAAGCTATTTTATTTTCTGATAGTTTTACTCCATAAATAAAGATTACATTAAAAAAAAGTATACATATTATTATACAAAAGTATTTTATTTCCTTGTTTGTTGTGTGTAATACATAACCAGATTTTGACCAAAGCAGAAATGAACAAAGAGAAGAAATAACTAAATAGCATAGGTAGGAGAAATTGACGTTTTTATATAAGTGGCGAAATCATTTCTAGAAGGTTATAAATACTGTCTTCATCCATCCGGAGAAAATTAATCACGTCCTTGGATTACAGGCCATTTAGTACGTTTATGTGGCTTAATTTTTATCTCTTTTGGAGCCATTTTTTTCACCCAGCAACTTCTCTTTTTCTATTTTCGAATAAATTAACCGAGATGACTAATGCCAAACCAACACGGTGGTGTTTTAAGAGAGTCGGAGGTATTTTGAAGAACTCTACCGCATATGCGTTCCGCTCCAAGTCCGAACGCGTACTGCTAGGCAGGCCCGTGTGTAAGGTCTACCCCGATAAAAGCCCCGATTTCTTTCCACCCTAGATCGCCACCGATATCGTGTCGTATGTAACCCGCTCCTCCAAGTCGCCGATATCGCCTCCTTAATCGGCTGGCAGGAGCACAAATGCCCAGCCGATGCTTTCTAGATCGGG
The DNA here is from genome assembly GCA_907164705.1 of Parnassius apollo. NCBI lineage: Eukaryota > Metazoa > Arthropoda > Insecta > Lepidoptera > Papilionidae > Parnassius > Parnassius apollo. The sequence goes on from CAJQZP010001398.1 coordinate 158,281, forward strand.
GCCCCGCCCCCTCCTTACTGCGTGTGTGTAGGCGCATCGGCCCGATTTCTTTTGGCAGTCGCTGCCGGCAACCCTCGCGGAAGGAAGTTAACAAAACAGTGATACTGAATGACCTTTTTTACATAACAAAATTTTTACATTTTAATCATATAAACGGAGTAGAAGCCTATGGCACTGATATTTTACAAAAAACCAAAAAAAAGTGAATAATAAATAAATTAATTGAAATTCTATTGAAATTCAAATCATATCCACCCTAGCCTGTGACCCTGCGAAGACTGGTCAAGAATGCCTACTAAACTAATTTTTTTATAGCCGTTCGTAAAGTAGAGTGTATGATGTAAGTAAGGAGAAGATAAAGCCTCTCCTCAACAACTAACTCCTATTCCAACGCTATCAACACAAGACCGCACTCATATCTCTTACAACTTCGATCTCTTACGTGCCTTCATCCTCTTATCAACAACTAACTCCTACTCCTTCACCATCTCCACATCAACAAACAAGCTATACAAAAGGGAGTATGTCCGAAATTAAAGGTTTCTTTATGTTTAAAAAAAGATATAAGTTACTTTATTTTATGATAGTTTTACTCCATAAATAAAGATTACATTAAAAAAAAGTATACATATTATTATACAAAAGTATTTTATTTCCTTGTTTGTTGTGTGTAATACATAACCAGATTTTGACCACAAGCAGAAATGAACAAAGAGAAGAAATAACTAAATAGCATAGGTAGGAGAAATTGACGTTTTTATATAAGTGGCGAAATCATTTCTAGAAGGTTATAAATACTGTCTTCATCCATCCGGAGAAAATTAATCACGTCCTTGGATTACAGGCCATTTAGTACGTTTATGTGGCTTAATTTTTATCTCTTTTGGAGCCATTTTTTCACCCAGCAACTTCTCTTTTTCTATTTTCGAATAAATTAACCGAGTTGGCTAATGCCAAACCAACACGGTGGTGTTTTAAGAGAGTCGGAGGTATTTTGAAGAACTCTACCGCATATGCATTCCGCTCCAAGTCCGAACGCGTACTGCTAGGCAGGCCCGTGTGTAAGGTCTACCCCGATAAAAGCCCCGATTTCTTTCCACCCTAGATCGCCACCGATATCGTGTCGTATGTAGCCCGCTTTAATCGGATGGCAGGAGCACAAATGCAGCCGATGCTTCCTAGATCGGGGCCCCGCCCCCTCCGTACTGCGTGTGTGTAGGCGCATCGGCCCGATTTCTTTTAGCAGTCGCTGCCAGCAGCCCTCGCGGAAGGACGTTAACAAAACGGTGATACTGAATGACCTTTTTACATAACAAAATTTTTACATTTTAAACATGTGAACGGAGTAGAAGCCTATGGCACTGATATTTTACAAAAAACAAAAAAATTGAATAAATAAATTAATTAAAATCTATCGAAATTCAAATCATATCCACCCTAGCCTGTGACCTTGCGAAGTCAAGAATGCCTACTAAACTAATTGTTTTATAGCCTAACTAATTGATTGTGAATGTGGTCTCTCCTACATAGGACAAACTAAAAGATCAATAAAAACCCGCGTTAAAGAACACATAGCTGATGTGAAGAATCGACGCTCCGGGAAGTCTGCAGTCTGTGAACACGTACAGGATCGCCCCCGTCACTACATCAGATTTGATAGACCGCAGATCCTCGCTAAAGAACACCGATTCCTTCCAAGGATGATTCGCGAGGCTATTGAAATCAAAAAACATCCTAATTTCAATAGAGAAGATGGCTGGGTGCTACCATCTGCTTGGGATCCTATAAAAAATTAAATTAAATCCCAACCCAAGCATACAACTGCAAGACTTCAAGATACCATATGTTGATACTGCATAGATCGGAACAAAAGTTAAATTTTAATCTATGGTAACCGCGGTTAACTATGACATATGGACGTTGAACATCTCAGTCCTGCCCGTGACCATGAGTGCTGTAAAGCGTTCGAAACGTCGGGTATTTAAAAAGTTAAAATATACGCGATAAATTCCGTAAAAACTAGTATTATTTCAATGTTTTATAGCCGTTCATAAAGTAGGGTGTATGAAGTAAGAAGAGGATGAAGCCTCTCCTCAACAACTAACTCCTATTCCAACGCTATCAACACAAGACCGCACTCAGATCTCTTATGTGCCTTCATCCTCTCATCAACAACTAACTCCTACTCCTTCACCATCTCCACATCAAAAACAAGCTATATAGAAGGGAGTATGTCCGAAATTAAAGGTTTCTTTATGTTTAAAAAAAGATATAACCTATTTTATTTTATGATAGTTTTAATCCATAAATAAAGATTACATTAAAAAAGTATACATATTATTATACAAAAGTATTTTATTTTTTGTTTGTTGTGTGTAGTACATAACCCGATTTTGAGGAGCATTTTAAGCAGAAATGAACAAATAGAAGAAATAACTAAATAGCATAGGTAGGAGAAATTGATGTTTTTACATAAGTTGCGAAATCATAAATATAGAAAAATTCTAGAAGGTTCTAAAAACTGTCTTCATCCATCCGGAGAAAATTAATCATGTCTTTGGATTACAGACCATTTAGTACGTTTATATGTATGACTTAATTTTTGTCTCTTTTGGAGCCATTTTTTCACCCAGCAACTTCTCTTTTTCACGATGACTTCTTTTTTTTAAGATGGCTAATTCCAAACCAACACGTTGGTGCTTTAAGAGAGTCGAAGGCATTTTGAAGAACTCTACCAACCACATATTCCTGCCCACACGCAAAATACGCGCTTAGACGTGGAGTTGCGAAAAACAGCCCGTCGTAAACTAACTACTTCTGCAACGGCACTGCAGTTAGTGCAGCGTACGATTGATTCGCCCTTGCGTAGCAAATCACGTGCACCCATACTTACCTCCGCAGCTTCGGCTTATTGGTCGCCTTTGGGGACCAGCCTCTTCCACTACGGCTCTCAGGGGCCTGCGATTTGCTACAGCGAGCGGGGGTTGCTCTCCCTCCGCGCCTACGGCTTTAAAAAAAACACTCTAGGGGTAGGGCAGACAAGACTACGTGAAGTTAGGGCGTCTTAATTCATTTTAGAACCGATTCAACCAATTGTGTCTATAAAGTCAGGTTGCCCTAAACTCTGCTATGATAGTGGTAAGTGAAATAATGTAATGTGAATTGTTTTAATTTTGTTTTCTGCCTCTTGACTGCTCTGCACTGCAACTCAATTTGTTGTATATGAGTCCCATCTTCAGCCACAAATGGATTATCTGGGTCCGAGTGATTAACTTTTTTATGAGTGTATCTGTGTTAAAAAAACAAATTGACATATTTGCATTTCATTACAGGCAATTTTTAATAAATTTTATTTTTATCGTAATTAATTCAAATAACATTTCCGAAACCCAAAAACAATGTAAATGGTTCAAGCTTAACCCTGACAAACCTGATAAATTGAAATAAAATGAAAAAATCAAGTACCGGACGTCTACTTCATAATACGAGAAACAAATTGACATATTTTTGTTTCATTATAAGAAATTTTTAGTGAAATTTGTTTTTATCGTAATTAATACAAATTGCATTTCCGACATCCAAAAATAGTGTAAAATTTCAGGTTTAACCCTGGCAAGTCTCCTAAACTGAAAACATAATTAAAATCAAGTATCAAACCCAAAGGGTCATTGGAAAGAGCAGACAAAGTCTGCCTGACTAGCTAGTATAATATATAAATTATGTGTCAAATATGAATGATTATGTCATTTGATTTAGGTCGCATAAAATAAATGATGATTTCTTCTTCTTTAAGTGCCTCTCCATTACTGAAGGTTGGCAGTCATCCTTCTAAATTCTTCTTTGTTCAGGGCTAGCCTGAACAGATCCTCAACTTTCTTTATCCCGGTCCATTTTCGGATGTTACATAGCCACAACATTTTCCTTCTACCAACATCTCTTTTACCCGCTACTTTACCCATCATAATAGTCTGCAGCAGTTGGTAACGTTCATGCCTTAGCATGTGTCCTAGGTATGCAACTTTTCTCTGTTTGATGGTTTTGACAAGTAGGGGCTTATTCCTTTTCATCTGCTTGAGCACCTCAATGTTGGTAACTTTGTCTGTCCAACTTATTCAGAGCATACGGCGATACATCCACATTTCAAATGCTTCTAGTTTCTTACGGAGATCTACTTTCATAGTCCAAGATTCGCATCCGTATAGTATGACAGCCCAAATATAGCATTGCATGAGTCTTGTACATAGTTCGATTGATAGTCTCCTTGTAGTAAGGACTTTGCTCATCCTCATGAAAGAGGCTCTTCCAGTTTCAATTCAAACTCGTATTTCCATGTCACTCTCCCAAGAATCAGTTACCCAAGATCCAAGATACTGGTACTTCTGAACTTGTTCGATAATATCTTGTCCTATACATACACTGCACTGCTGGCGCTCTCGAAACCACCATGATTTTGGTCTTAGACACATTTATATTAAGTCCTGATCTTGTGCTGCACTCCAATATGCGGTCTAGTATTTTTTGAAGACCTTGTTCTGAAGATGCAATAAGAACAGTGTCGTCAGCGTATCTCAAGTTGTTAATCAGTTGGCCATTGACAAGGACTCCTTCTTCAACATCTTCTAGTGCTTCGTTTATAATATTCTCCAAGTACAGATTAAATAGCAGAGGCGACAAAATGCATCCCTGACATACTCCTCTTTGGACAGCAACTGAGTCGGTAAAACCTTCCTTCAACCTTACGTTTGCATTCTGTAGCCAATACAGATTTTGGATTATGCGTATGTCTTTCGTGTCAAGGCCAATGGGCTTCAAAATGTGTATAAGAACGTCGTGCTTAACACGGTCAAAATCCTGTATCTATGAAACACATGTATACCTCTTGTTGCATATCATAACATTTCTGTACAAGAACATTTAACGCAAACTGGGCTGCTCTTGTACCCATTCCAGCTCGGAATCCAAATTGAGTGACTCCTAGTTGTTCCTCACACTTATGTCGTATGCGATGGTGAATTATAGCTAGGAAGAGTTTTAGAACATGGCTCATCAAGCTGATAGTGCGGTAGTCTGAGCACGTTTTGGCGTTTCGTTTTTTCGGAAGAGTTATGAAAGTAGATTTGACCAAGTCTTGAGGAATGTTACCAGAATTATAATAATATAGCCATTTATTTCCCAACTTTGGGGTTACATAATATTTGTGTTTGAGTTCCTATTGTAATACTAGTTAAAGTAAGTCCCTCAGTTCGGTGTGCCTTTTGGCATAAGCCTCTTCCAATTGCTTCCATTGGGTTCTGTCTGCTGCTACCCTTGTCCAGTATGGTCCCAAGGTTAGGCGGATATCGTCTTCCCATCTTCTGATTGGGCGGCCCTGTTTTCTGACGCCATCTTTTGGGTACCATAGGGTTACCTGCTTGCTCCATTTATTGGTCTTGCAACGAATCATGTGACCTATCCAGCCCCATTTCAGATGGTCGATTCGGGTCAAAATGTCAGCAACCTTGGTTTTATTTCTTATTTCCTTGTTGTTAATTCTATCCTTGAGTTTTATTCCCAACATACTCCTCTCCATTGCTCGTTGACATTTCGCAAGTTTCTCCCGGTGGTTTTGGTTGAGGGACCACGTCTCACAACCATATGTGATGCAGGGGAGAATACAAGTGTTAAATGTTTTCTTCTTGATAGAGATGCTTAGCTCTTTACTTTTCATTATTTCTCTCAGAAACCAGTATTTTTTCCAACCACTAGCAATCCTTTTGTTAATTTGAGATGTTTGGTCACTAGGCGCAATTACTTGACCCAAGTACACATACTCTTGCACATATTCAAGTCTTTTTCCATCTAATTCTATGTTGACTATTGTAGAGTTGGTCATCAGTTTTGTTTTGATTGTGTTCATTTCGAGACCTGCTTCTTTGCTTCTGTTGGCTAGAGTTTGTACCATTGCTTGTAGTTTACTTGGGTCTTCTTCCAGCAAGATAATATCGTCAGCAAACCTCAAATGATTTAAAAGATTGCCATTGATGTTGAGGCCATATTCATCCCAGTCTAGTCTTCTGAAGATATTTTCCAGCAGAGCCGTAAACAGTTTGGGGGACAGTGGGTCTCCTTGTCTGATGCCTCTATTAATGGGAAATAGGTCTCCTTTCGATTCCAGTTTGATGCGGCTTTTGCTCATGCTATAAATGTTTCTGAGTATCTCAATATAGGTATTATCTACTCGTTGCCATCTCAAAGCTGACCAAATGTATTTATGTTTCAAACTGTCAAATGCTTTTGAATAGTCTATAAAAGCTATGTATACGGGTTTTTGGTATTCATTACTTTTTTCCAATATTTGTTTGATAGTGTGAATGTGGTCAATTGTGCTGTAGTTTTTTCTGAAGCCTGCCTGCTCTATGGGTTGATTTGTATCTAGAGTTTGTGTAATTCTTTCTAGCAATACTTTTGTGAACACCTTATAGACATTTGAGATCAAACTAATTGGCCTATAATTGTCAATGACTTCCCTAGGCCCTTTTTTATGCAGGAGAATTATGTGGGACTCTCCCCACTGATTTGGAATGACGCCCGACTTGAGTATGTCGTTAAATATCCTGGTGAGAATTGGAGCCAGTTCCTCTGCCATGCCCCTCATGAGCTCGTTTGGTATGTTGTCCGGCCCTGGAGCTCTTTCTAGTTTTTGAGAGTGTATGGCTCTCTTTGCCTCTGCTATAAGTATTGGCGGTATGTCATCATATCTATTTGTTGGCGACTTATTGGTTTTTAATTCATGGTCTTCATCTATATTCGAGTAGAGAGCTTTATAATATTCCGTAGCTAATTTCTGAATTTCTTTACATTTTGTTACATGACTGGATTTATTGCTTTTAAGTCTAGGAATCCATTCCTTTCCATGGTCCTTTAACTCCTTAAAAGCTTTTTTCGTTCCGCCTGTTCTTTTAATTGTGTCTTCTAGTTTTTTAATTATTTTTATCTTCCTGTCTTTTCTCATACTTTCCCGTATCTGTTTGCTAAGGTTGGAAATTCTGTTAAGGTTTTCTTTACTTTTATTTTTATTTAGAATTAGTAATTTTCTTTCTTCTAACAGCTCTATTGTTTTGTCACTGAATTTGTTCCTGTCCTTTTTCGTAATTAATTTTCTTAATTTCTGATAGTTTCTTGTCCAGGTAATCATATTTAACTCGAACACTCAAATCGAAGTTAGCAATTTCATGCAGTGGCATGATGTGAGCTGGTTCAATATTTTTCGAGTACTGTTCTTGTAGCAATATCGGAGTGTTTGTTATAGCTTTCCTCGACTTTTTTGTTGGATACATCTTTAGGCGTCCGCGCACCATTCGGTGGTTAGTGTTGAAAATTGAAATTCAAATTCTGTATAACTTGTGCATCATTAAAATACCTTACTCTGTTAAAATAAAATCAATTTCGTTTTTGTATTTCCCATCGGGAGACATCCAGGTCCATTTATTTTTATATTTTTTCTTATAGACTGAATTGAGTAGTGTCAAATTATTTTCTAGGAGGAATTCTATTAGTTTGTGTCTGTTGGTACTTCTCTTGCCATAGCAGTACTTCCCTAGTACGAATTCCTCTCCTGCTTCTCTGTAGCCAGAATTATAGATAGAGTTAAATAAATTTATAAGTACATCAACTTGTTCAGGTTCTAAAAGTTTAAGAAGCTCAACGTTGACCTTATCTGGTCTGGTGGCTATTCCAGACTTTGCTTTATTAAGAGCAAAAACAACCTCAGATCTTATGATTTCCGGTCCAGTTATAGTTTCAAAACTCTGCGGACAACTATGATTATTGTCCTGAAACATATCAGATATATAATTTTCCCAGGTTTTTTAACTGTAGTTGGGTCTGTGATGATTCTCCCAACATTGTCAACCACAAAACCTGGTTTATGCTTCTTTTGAATGTTCGCCATTGCCTTAATTTCTTTATGAAGATTAAATGCATCAAACTTAGCCATCAACGATTCCATAAGTTCACATTTTTCTTTATGCCATGTGATATAGGCTACTCTAACTTTTCATCTGATACATTTGTGAAAAGTTTTATATTTCTGATGATCAGAAGATTTATATATGCATCTTTCTTCAATAAGTTGGATGATTGAGTCAGTAATCCAAGGATTTTTCTTTGAAAGAGGTAATGGCTTAAGGAACCTATCATTGATGTCCCATATCTTCGACTTCAGACATTCCCACAGATCTTCCATGTCAGTATTTCATTTCTTCTTTTCTTCCACTGCCCATTCATTAATTGTTGTATGCACTTTTCCTTTCAATTTTAGATCTTTTAACTTACTTATGTCAACATATTTGTTGTTAACTCTATTTTTGCTTCTGCATTTTAAGCGGCAAGTCAAATTAACAATGACAGGATTGTGGTCCGAACCGATATCTGCACCAGGATCTGTTTTGGTACTAGTAACGCTATTACGAAACCTGTGATTGATAATAATATAGTCTATTTGATTTCTAACAATATTTGCCAGAGTATGAGATGGTGAGGTCCACGTATAAAGCCTTCTTGGCGGTAATTGATACAAAGTATTTGTAGTCACTAGACTCTTTTCTGACAAAATTGTACTAATAAATCACCTCGCTCGTTTCGCTATCCTAGGCCATACTGATATGATTGCAACCATATTTTTGAATGATCTGTAATAAATGTTATTTTTGCATTGTTGTGATTGATTATTTTGCATGAATTGCTTGATTACCCAAATAGCCTTATTTCTACTATTCTTCAAAATAATTGAGATGATTGCTTCGACCGATCTATACTAGTATTGTAAGGTTGAACTCAAAGTGACTTTTAAATGATCAACCTGAATGGCAACCCAGTCTGTATGACAAATCAATACTTGACTGATCAGGTCTCTAGAAATGAATGATTGACAAATGTATACTCTATTCAACTAGCTAAACATAGGTTATATCTGCACTAAGACTTACAGCTTTAACTTAACAAATAGAAGTGGTGTATTAGGAATCATTCCTACTTCTTATTAATCTTGAATAACACACACACTAGAACAGCTCAGGACTTGTTACACATTCTGTCTAGCAGTGAGATACATATAAGCTGTTATTACTTTTTTACATACATATAAAATCAATTCAAATCAATTGATTTCATATGAATGTAATAATCATTTTAAATAAGTTATAAACTTGGATTTACATAACGATTTCATATATTGAAGAGAATAATCAATATACAAATATAATAATAATATACAAATATTAAATTACATACTATTTTGACTGTAAAAATAACAAATAAATACTCACCTGTCTACCTACACGATCTGGTTGCGGCCATAGGCGATCATCTTCATGCATTATTTCTGAATCAACAATAATTCTTTTAAGTTCCTCCATCACGCACGGATGAACATAAGCTTCTTTTCGTATCATTGTATCATTTTTATAGTTAGAGTTATTAGCATACCGAAGTTTGCCATCGGGACGAAATTCAAATTCCAAAAATTCATGACCGAATTTACCCTTGTGCCCAACGTAATATCGTATATAAAAGTCAGTAGACATTGTGAAAGCAATTACATGTAAATTATTAATTTAAACAGACTAATTTTTATTATAACTTTCTTTGGAGAAACAATCACTAAAGTATACCCCACGCTCCAGAG